>KN491864.1:0-11684 GCA_000787155.1 Scartelaos histophorus
CACCGGTGACAGTTCTGAGGATGGCTTACAGCTCGCAGCTGAAACGTAAACACATGTTGCTGTATTGTCTTTAAAAATAACTCAAGAAGTTATATGTCCATTTATATATAGAGAGAGATTTTACTACTTTACTTTATTGATCCCAGAGGGAAATTTAAGTTTTTACTGCAGCATATATACAGTCTGGGTTGAATATTGAATCAGTTAGTATTTGATTCATATTATGCATTTGAATTGGTAGTGTCATAAAGAATACATTATTTTAGAAGAAACAGTTTTTGACAAAACTGTGACAAAACTCTTTTAATAAAGCAAAATTTGTTATGGTGCATAACTATTGAAAAGCATGTGATATTGTTGAGGGATGAAAATGGCAAGATTGACACAACGGATTTCAAAGTGGACCATTATAAAAATAGTCTGATTTTAGATGTAAAAATTTAAAATAGTCCATGTTTAGAGAGAAATGGTTTGAGCCATATGACCAAATTGTAGTTGTGGATGTTGTGAATGAGGACATGAAGTAAACTGTTGGCTCTCTGGTGACAGTGACTCCTGAAATGACAAGACAAAGGTGATCAAATATGCACAAAGAATGGGATTTATCACAAAGGTAACTGTCAAGGCTTTTAAATGCTTTTATTGTAGAAAGGGGTATTTGCAAAGAAAGGGCCGTGAAAAAGTAACAAACCTTTCTCAGTATAGTATCGTAACTAGGCCTGTCACGGTAAATTTTGAAGAACAATATATTGCTACAGAGATAAATCGCAATAAACGGTAATATTGTGTCAGTGGCATAAAGAAGTTTCAATAACAATAATACAGGATAATCCCAGTCAACAATTTTAAACCATATCATTCAAAAGGCATGAGCTGCATCAGATAAATAGCAGAATGAACCTCTAAAAAAATAAAGCCCTCTACAGCTCAAGCCTTATCGTATTACAATAAAAATACCCCAAATCTACCCATTTTTACAAAGAAAATGTACACACAATAAATATTGAGCCCCAAAATATATTGTTCCAGCTTTCATACACTGAACGATACGTCAATATAGAGTAATTAGATATAGATTTAGACGTAAAGACAAAGTTTATTGATGCACAAGGGAAATTACTCGGACACAGTACCTCACACATCAAAAAACCAAAAATATAAATTATGATAATAATTAAATACGTAGCAAAAAAAATAAGTAGCAAAAAAAAAATAAAATAAAATAGCAAGAGTCTGGTGTGAAATAAGACATAATATGTAAATATGAATATTCAAGTAAAAATAAATAGAAAAATAAGTAATAAAGGAAAGGAAGTGCAAAGATGATGATTGACAGGACATAGGGTTATCTTTTATGTAAGAGGGACTTGTTGCACAGTTGGGGTATGGTATAAATTTAGTCCCGTGTCTCACTGTTATTGTGGCAGGCCTAGTTGTAACCACCCTGACATTTACAAACATAATTCAGTTTTCGTATTCAAAGCATTTATCTTGTGCGTTTGTATGTGCTAGTGCATTAGTGAAAAGGAGTAAGATCGAAGAGTCTATGGGGCTTTGGCTGCTCTCAGCACTTAACCAATCACCAGGGCTGCCAGGTAACTGCCAGTCTGTCACCTGCATTCACTGAATGAGTTTTTTTGGCAAAGAAATAATAATTCAATTCAGATTCAAGGTCTGTATGGAAAAAGGAAACAAAACTAAATTCACTGTTAAGACCATCTAACTTGTGATTGTCTGATAAGGTTTTATTCTCAGTTACAAGTAAATTTCAATGTTCAGGGTTCATCTAAACTTTAAAATAAACATCTGTTTGTGGCACAAGCTTCACAAAGTCTATTTTTCCCCTGTGTGTCACCAGTGGAAAAATAATGCTAACCCAGAAATAAGCAAAAGATACACACTGTGCAACATATACCGAAATAAATCAAATTCCCCGTACTATTTTGAACCGCTTTGAACAGGCTGTGACTTTCGGCAATACACTGCTATTATTATGCTATCGATTGTTTCGAGGTATTTAGTGAGTGTAGACATTTCAGTAGATATGGGAGTCTCCTCTATCTCTACTTGATATTAACCTCGGTGTTTTCAAGGATAAAGAAGAATGTGGCCCATATGGAATGCAGTGTAATATGTCAGTGCTAGAGGTCCACTGTGCCGTACATTAGCCTGCTTATACTTGGTTTATAGGTAAGGGCAACAGGCCAAGGATGCTGCACAGTCCAGGCAGTGAGGGCAGGAAATTAATGTTATCTCAAAGTTCATACTCAGGTTTATGCTTTTTATAGTGCTCTTGTTGTTACTTGAGTATCTATATGTGTAACTCTGGCCTCTTGATGGGAAGAATTTAATAAATATTCCCACAGATTTTTGTCAGCACATTCAAAAGTCTCAATCATGCAAAATGACAATTTATTGTAGCAGGTTTTCTGTTTACTAGTTTGTTTTTACAGATTTTGTTTTTGATACTGGTATAAGATATCAGTTCTAAGGTAACGTTTTAGTCATTAGCCCATTTTGGGCTATATGGTGTATTAGCCCATTTTGTTGTAATAAGACTGGCCAATGTTGGCTCAAAATGTCTCATCATATCAAATTTGCATTTTTTAAAAGTTAGTAGTTTCTTTAAATAAAAAACAACAGTTACAAAACATATTGGATTATTTTACCCATACATTGTCTATATGAAATACGTTATAGTTTCAGTTGCTGCTCCTATAATCAGCAGATATTTAAAGGAAAAGTATTCATATCAACTCCTATAATATATAGGTAGATATAGGTAGATATTTAAAGGAAAAGTATTCATATCATTATCCAAACACAAAAAGCTTGATCGATGCATTTCTAATTAAAACTATTATTATGATGATTGTGATTATGATTGATTATTATTGCATCTTATCAAAATAGGTTGATATTCTCTAAAACTATTACGTACAGTAAATAGCCTATAATGTATAACTCAGCTGTGCTCTCTGTTGGCTTCTACACTTTTTATTTCCCCATGGTGCCAATTTCCAGATCTAGTCTTAATTGACAGCTCCTGCCCACCCTGGTGTCTACAGCTGTTGTTGTTAGCTTTGTCAGGAACCCATCCATCTTCATTTGAGCTCATTTACATTTCTGGCTCTGGTCCAGCCTCACCCTGATTGACCTCATGTCACCTCCATCTTGACAGACATCTGCAGCACCTATGTCCCACACTGAGAGACCTCTGGAGTAGCATTGTTGAATACCCTGGGTTTGATTTTTTGTTCTCCCTAAGGGACTGTTGGGGTTAAGATATCTGACCTTTTTGTATGTGGGAGGCTAAAGCTAGTCTGACCTGGCCTGATCTGTCCTGTTGACAGCTGTATGACTGTGCTTAAAATGCATATTCTATCAAATGCACAAAAGGATATCTGGTATTGGTGTTACAGGTGATAATAAACCTTTGTTCATAAAGACGACTTTAGCTGTTCTTCTAAACTAAAGTTGCGTTAAAAACAAGCTCTAAGATGTATTACTGTATTAAAGTATTACTTGACACGCTTTCACTCAGTTAGAACATGATTTTTATAATGCTGTGTAGTGGTGAAGGAGGTATACAAGTATTTGGGCCAATGTTAAGAAAATACACAACTCATAGCCTGTTTTACATTTGTCAACTAATAATTACAGTCAACATAGTATAAACAATGTCTGTTCTAAAGCATTATCCCTATTCATCATTTGAGTGAAATAAAAACTTGAAATTGAAAACTGAGTAATTTGCCTTTCCATCCTCAGTCAGTGCACTCTATGGGTGCTGCTGTCCCAGGTTTTGCTCAGCTCATTAAACAGGAGCCTGGGCCCAGCGATCCTCCAAAGATAGAAAAACTCAGAACAGGCACCTTCACACTGAGCACCCATCAACATCCCAACCACCCACCCTCTCCTCACACTGGTTAAACTCAAACACAGTGGAAATGAGCTACTGACCAACTTAATTTATCAGTCTTTAAAAATAAATATTACTTGGAGATTATAGACTTCTGTTTCCAAGACTATTAACAACTTTTCACAAGTTGTTTAAAGGACTGTTGTAACTTTTCAAGTGGAGGGTTCATCAAATGCTTTTCTCCATGAACATTATGTTATTGCTGTTTCATCAGGAATATTTTACAGCATGGAATAAACCATGGAGGGTTACAGGTCAGATCTGTGGAGAGGCAACCCCACTGACAGTTAGAATGCCTGTTTTTCTAGGCATTTTTGAGCTATAAAACCTGTAATTTAATACATGTAAGGCTGTTTAATGTTATACTGTGGAACATTTCAGGAAGAGCAGTGACCTATCCTTAAAAACAAGTAGGTAACAGGCCCCAACCAAAAAGTTGCCCTATGCTTGATATGTCTGTTTTTGCAAAAGTTCTTGTCTCATTTTGATAATAATTGTCCCTGCTGATTTCTTTAATTGAGTTAAGTTTATCAGTATTAAAAAAAATAGATACACTGAAAGACCACACATAACTCATAAAAGCTCATATCCTGCTTACTCTCAGCTAAAGGTTAATATTAAACACTATCATTAACTTACATAACTCACTTCTGCCCAGAGCTCCACACTGAAGCTCTTTCAAATTACACTCTTTATCACCAACTTCACATAATGTGTCTTGATGGACTACAGAGGTTGATCCCTTGTCATAGTGGGAGTGTTAAATAACATTAAATAAATAAATAATGTTTTTTTTTTCTACAAAACCATATTGTGGAAAGTTATGACCTTACCTTCAACTTCAAATTACACACAAGACCTGGTGGCTTTTGAGCAACATTTTGGAGATACATTAGCATTTAGTTTAGCTGCACCTGTGGCTTTCTATTCATTATATGTGTGAAGAAATCTCCTGCAAATTATCCAGTGATTTGGCATCTAGTATCCATTTGTGCTAGAAGGTGTTTGAGGCGATAATGAACTTTTCGTTGATGGACATGTACCGATCACCACGTCCCTCTGACACAGCTCTTTGCGCGCCAAGACTCATTTGCAAGGACATGCTGCAACACTGGCTTTTTGTATGGCCTGCTGTTATTTTGGAACAGAGTATTTGGATGTTCATGCACCAGATGGACCAGCCTTCATACTACTATAAATTCTCCAAAGATATATCATGGTAATATGTTTTGAACAAAGTAGTTGAAGTTTGCAAAAATGACTTTCTGGATACAGAAAATGAGCCTTGTATCTTTTTGTTAAGGGGTAAATTCTTCATTAATGATGCTATATTATGCGAAATTAACTCTTACCTCTGTCTGACTATCTCTCCAAAACTCAGAATTTTCTAAACCAACTTATGATAATATGAAGTTGTAGTTTTCAAGTTGACAGCTACTTTTTACCTTTAGTTCACCTTTAGTTCACTGAAATTAGGTGTACGGAATTTAGAAAACACTCTTAGAGCACTTCCTGTATTGCCATATGACATCACAAGTTGGAACGCAGTGTTTTCTGGTTGAGAAAAGAACACAGCATAAGTGTACAGGGTTTTGTGTGTTAAACATGTGTGAGATGAAACAAAGGACAACTCCAGGTATGTTTTTGATGAGGAAACAACTTTATAACATAGATCAAAAAATAGTGTAATAGGTTCTTTAATCTCCCAACTAACAAATATTTCGTGGTGGTAAAAAATCTGAACAATTATAAGATCTCATGGTGGGATAAAGAAAGTACTGTTATTTTGTATATGGAAATTATATTCTGTTACTAAAAAAAATGTATTTCACTTCAATATGGTGTCACAATTGGTATCAAGTATGAGTGAATGAATTTCCTAGTATCTAAATTGAGTTTGAAATTTACCAACCAAACATTAAAGGGACACTCCAGAATGTTGGATATCGGGCTTCATTTACTAGTGAGCCAAAGAGTTGTAGATGTGTGGAGACACTTTAAAATATTCCATCCAGTTCTTGTATTTGCAGAAGTCACTGGTGCTAGGCTAGCGCATGTCAGCAACCATATTTAGCCTACCACTAAAAACAGTCTTACCTACTCCACAAAACACCCGAGGCAAATATATTATAACACCAGACTACCAATGTAAATGTCTGTGTCAATAGAATCATTTTAGAAGAAAAAACCTTGCATTTGAAGGATTTATGTTTGAGCAGCAGCAGCGAGTTGTACTTCCTGATAGCGGCGGACTGATATCACCGCTGCTGCTGAAAATAGTTCCTCAGCCCTCAACATGCGACGATTCATGTGATGCAAGGTTAGTTTTATTTTAGACATTATTCTATCAACACAGACATTCACGTCAATAGTCTGGCGTAATAATAGATCTGCTTTGGGTGCTTTGTGGAGTGGGTAACACTATTTTTAGTGGCAGGCTAACTATGGCCGTTGACATGCGCTAGCCTAGCATCAGCGACCTTTGCAAATACAAAGACTGGATGCAATATTTTAAAAAGTGTCTCAAAGTGTCTACAAAACTTTGGCTCACTTGTAACTAAGGTATTAACTCAGCAAATACCTTACAAGACACCATAGCTTACTATTAACTATGTGTGTCCATATAAACATAGGATTTTATAACACATAAAAGACCTGCATTAGCATGAATAATAAATACATAATGCACAGCTGCTGGACTTCCTGTGTGTAGACTCTCAGTTTTTGAATTGCACATTTAAATATTTTATAAGTAATATTTTCCAAGGCTTAATCCCCATTGGGAGGTGCTGAATTTGTTTTTTCTTATATCACGACGGCTTCCCGTGTCTCTATATTGCTGCTAGTGTCAGACGGAGCTTACAAAAGTGTGTGATCTGAGCCTGTTGAAGATTCATGTGAAGTCAGGGAGTAAATGCTTACAAGTAGAAGAAACCACAACAGAGCGTGTGATGTCCCTGTGTCGTTTTAATGTGTCACTTTTTATTTTCTTAAAGGAAGTCTTTGGGGAGGAAGTTGTCTCTCTTCTTTCATTTATACAACGTCACACACATTGAAGAAGCAGCCCAGATGACAAGAGGAATTACATAAATATCATTGAATGCATTGGTCTGGATAGAGTTGCTTGCTTTTTATTGCAGAGCTGTAGTAGACTTTAATTGTCTTGAAGGGCCAATCTTGAAGTCTCTCTCCTGAGGATCAGTGTCGGGTCTGAAAACATAAACTCCCAAGTGAACCGAATACTATCAGCAGTTATTACTCAAACACTGCACAGTTTCTCTATTTGTTGATCCTTGTGGGAGCAAGAAAAAGCCCCTGATTTGAGGTGTTACAGAATCCAATCTGGAGAAAGCTTTCAACAATTTGGGCCTTATTTGAGTGCTTTCATCCTGCTCGTAAAATAAATATGCTTTTTTTTCTTTTTCTTATACAGGACAACTTCAAATCTTCAAATTGGAATCATATTAATAATTATAAATTCTCTTTAGTGTGAGACAATTTAGTGTTCACTCAGTAATAATGTTTGCCAGTTTTGCTTGATTGTTTATTTTTCTCTTGTCTGATTTGGACTAGTACTAAAATGTCATACTTGATGATTGATACTTTCAATAAATACTCAGGAAAAGGCTTGATGCTCAATACAGAATTCTATACTTCAAAAAAAAATACTTCTTTTTTATATAGCAGTTATCATAACAAGCCTAACACCTTTAGACCGTTTTAAAATGATTAAGGAAACACTTTTTGCCTGTTCACATTAGCTTCTAATTTTAGTATTGATTAGTGTCTGAATAGCATTTTTTTCAACCATAATGTTGGGTAAATTGAGTAAATTGAACAAACCAGACAAGAAATGCTTACTTAACCTACTTTTTTTCACTCAAAAGCTTTGGCTGTTTAAACGAATGTTATGCTGCTGTCTAAGGCAAGCACAGTCCTTCCAGATAATGCCTATTGTACCAGACACATTACACATATTGAATTGTGACCTGTCTGAGTGAACAGGTACACGTCATAGCACTGGAGATAGTCTGTCTGGTTTTATTAGATTACAAGGATTAGAGCCTTTATATGTGATTAAGATGGTGTGGGGGGTTCCCAGGCTGAGCAAATTACATCATTACAACAAAAGGAACAGAGATGGGATTACTCCAGAGACATATCATGCCAGACACTACAAAGGTTACATAGAGCTGGACATTGTTACTGTGAGGAGGAGGAGGAGGAAGATTAGACTGAAGTTAGGGTCTTTTCTTTCAAACAACCAGGGACAACATTCAGGCTTAATGACTAATGGGAAATAAGAAGTGGTCTGTTATGAGCAGTATTATTCCTCCGTAATTTATAGTATTGAAGTATCTATTAGCCCAAAGGTTCACATGTTCGAAGCAGATATTTAATGTTATATTACATAGAGACAATAAGCAATGCGTTAAAAGCCAGGGATGCATCAATTCTGCTATTGGTGATTCAGGAAATCTTGCTGGATCAGGTATCAGTTCCATGATATCAGTTTTGATATCCTGGTTGGGTCTTTAATTTGATGTAATAACACTATTTACTGACTGACGTACGCCTAGGAACTTTGAATGAACTTTTACTCATAGAGATGTTCTGCAGTTAATTATTCTAACAATTATATATCACAGCTGGAGCCATTTTGTAATGAGTTTACTGTGTTTTTTGGGGAAATTAGCCATTTTGGGGGAAAACACAGCCATTTTCACACTAGACTGTAAATTATTATATTATTATGTTATGATGTTTGATCTAAATAGCATTTTGGATACATTACAATCAAAAGAGATAAACAGAACAATACACAGCCTCATTGCACTTTGATGGACAAATAGAAATGACAATGAGCTATAACTGACCATTTATTAGGGCTGGGTGATATGGCAAAAAATAAAATCTTCTTTTTTAGAACAGGAACTGCACATTTTTCAAACCATGAAAGCTCTTTACGTTTCCAATCTTATCATATGCTATTATTAAAGTCATTGTAAACCATCTTAAATTATATTTGAAGGAGTAGCAGCAGAGGGGAGAAGGGTTGCACAGACTGGTAAGGCCTTATTCTAACTCAAGCATTTGTGACTGTTTTATATTAATACTGGACTCCTAAGGTGGTCAGTACTCAATTATCTTTATTTACTTACCAAATATGTTTAGCTGCCTTTGGAGCCATCCTCTATTAGCTCATTGACACATTACAGGTTGTTACTCATACATTTCCAGTGTAAAATAAACTATTTAGGCTTTATCTCGCATCTAGTTTTCAGTTTTCTGTTTTTAGATGACTATTTGACTTTTTTCACCCTTAAAAATAATATGTTGTTGTCAATTGTTAATTGCAATGACAACAGGTTTGCTCTGAAACCCATGGATACTGTTCCCTTTTTGACCTCTTTATTGCGTTCAATTTCATGTTTATAGCTTTCACTGTGTTGAAATATGCCATGTTTTTTTTTTTTCCTGTTTCCCTCTAGAAGCCATTGGGTCAAACTACCCACTGGCCTCTCCCTCACTCACACTTATGGACTCACACGTACGGCTCATATACACGGTTCACTGGTCTTTCAGCCCTCCTTCAGCCCGTACACCTTCTTTGATTTGTTCATTGTAGGTTCTGCCAGGCTGCTGCACAATTGTATCAACGTTTTGATACTGAAGCAAAGAGTGAAGGAAATACATTATTATTCATGCAATACATCTCAATCCTCATATTGTTCCCTCTCCATGTGTGTTTCATGTAACATGCTTCCTCAAGGGCTTTATATTGTATGTCCTATTCTGTCTTATGCCGAAGTCTAGGGTTGAGTTCATATGAACTAGCAGAAGGCATAATAACCTAGTGAGGGCAACCAAAACAAGAAAATTAAATAAGAGTACCTAACCAACATAATGTTTTGTATATCAGCTTTGCTATGGAAAAGTTGCTGTGTTGCCCTCATGTCAAACTTAATGCAGACAATTTATGGAAAATCTGATTTTTACCATGTTGTTTCCTCTTCTCTTTTACCCTCTGAAAGTTGCTTTTTGACTGATTCATGCATTGTTGAACAATCTTTAATAGCTTATCTCACTCTTTTCTTGCTTTGTTCTCCAGTCTCATTTATATTTATAATTTAGTCATGACAGTTCTGCAGTGTGTTGTAGTCATTTTTATGTAAATTAAAAAAATCAATCCACCACTTGCTAGCATGATATACAGCTATTGGAGATGCTGGCAACCTCATGGCTCTTTATTGTGGTGATGTTTACTTCTGCTCCTTTTGGGAGCTTGCACTTTGTTTGTTAAGTCTCTTTAGATAAATATTGCAATTTAAAATGTGTAAATAGATTATAACTGTAAAGCAGATATAAGCACAATATCTTCTTTAAGATGCTTGGACAATAGATTATTATTTTTCAGTCAGCTCATTGTGATAATACATTCTTTACTACTACCATATGGTCCAACACTACTTCTGAAATAAATTAAGATGATTTTAAAACTATTCAGGAAATATCCAAGGACATATCCAGCGTTCTTCTATTTATTTTTCTCAGTATTGATATTTGTTTTAAATGTCTAGATTTGTAGATTAGTATTGATTGGTATACGGTATAAGTGGCATTGGGTACAAGTGTTCTGTGTTTGAAGTTAAAACTAGTTCACTAAACCCTAACAAATTAATGTGAAAAATAATATTGTTGGTATTGTTGTTTTAATATTGTCTCTTAAATTGGCTTACCATCATCCATCGTCTTGTACACACACTTTTTCACCCTACATCGAACACACATGTCTCAAACATGCTGACCCACAGATAAAAATGTGTGTAGTCAGGGTATTTGAGGCAGTCATAGGTCTTTATGGGGCTACTGAATAACATCCAGTGAACTGTAATTGTCCTATTCCCTCCTGTGGTTAATGAGTTTCTGATTGTTTACTTGGTCATTAAGATTATCCCAATGATTTATTTCTAGTGGTCAATGCACTTAATCATTTTTTGCTTTGGCAGTTTAAATTAAGTAAATGATATGTCTAAAATGTGCAATATGTTTGAAAACATACATACATACATACATACATACATACATACATACATACATACATACATACATACATACATACATACATACATGCACTTTTTTGTTACGTTTTTGTTATGCTACTGGTTAGTGTATGTTGGATTGCTGGATTCTCCCTCCTTTCATTCTGTGCATTATTGTTCTATTGTTCTACTCCTTTCATAAAAACAATCTCCCCACACCGTTCCCATGTTACTGCTTTTTGTTGCTATGATAAATGTTGGGAGAGTAATGGAAAATTAAAATCCAAGGTCATGTTATTGTATTCAGCGAATGTTGTGGTGGTTAATAGCAGGGTTGTGTGTATTTTGCCACCCTGAGATTAGGCTCCTACATCATTGGTCATTTTGGGTTGATCACTGCTTTTAATTCTACTGGAGTCTGCTTGTTTGTTGGGCTGTACGATGTTCAGTATGATATTTTTTAATGTTCCCTGATTGTTTAACTTGCAAATAATGCATAATATCATATTTATATGCAATTTTACTGTTATTTGGGAGTAGTAGGGATATACTGATCCAGCTTTTTCAGTTCCAATACAGATAATGATACTTTGGCTTTAAGGATCTGCCAATAACCAGTATTAATCAATATCAGTGTTCTTTAAAACACAGTTAATTTATTACACAAGAAATCCAATTGTGTCATTGTCACTTTATCCTTCAAATCACTACTGAACCGC
>KN491865.1:20395-40727 GCA_000787155.1 Scartelaos histophorus
AAAGACCCAGTGTTATGTAACAAACACTATGCTACTGGACTACATTTCTAGAAAAAACACTAGAAATAAGTTAATTGTAATATGAAGTTGTCATAGTCACTTATAGATATGTGCATTTTGTAATTCACACAAAAACCCTGCATATATATAGGAGTTCTTCTCTCAAAAGTACTTTCTGTTCCACCTTGTGATGTCACATGGTACAGGATGTGCTTCACCGTGTTTTAAAATGTCAATACAATGCAGTGTCAGTTTAATTAAAATTTGCCAAATCATTGAAATTTTAAGAAGAAAAAAACAGTAGCTTCACAATAACTTCCTAGTTTTATTTTTTGCTCAAAAAGAGAAAAAAAAATCACCCATTTCTTCACATTCTTCTCTTGTAACACTCCATGAAACCAAGTATCGTTTAAGAAACATTTGCAAATAAAGTGGAATTTTACGTAAGAAACAAATTCCGTTCGCAACGTCCTGCAAATGTATTTCACAGGGACCCAGTGTCAAAATCCACAACTACAACCAAATCTAAACCTGATTAAATATAAACCATGTAACATTTATGGTGTAGTGTCCATCATTTACCTGTTTCTATGGAGATTTTAACATTTACTTTGTTATGGAGATAATATTTTCCACAGTATGGCTTTAAACATCTACATTGTATTTTTGTTAGCAATATAAATGCCTGTAATTGAACATACGCAAAATAGATTGGTTTAATGCCATACTGTGGAACACTACAGGAAAGCAATAACATCTCCATGGAGACAAACCTGCACCAGAAAAGTTACAAAGTCTCTCTTTAAGTTACTTAATTATTCCCACAGTGTTTAAATCTCAAACTTCAATGTCAATTTTGCATCAAGAGGTACTATATTTCACATTAACTCTCTAATCTTTATACTGGGGAACGCTACAGGAAAATACGAACATCTCCATGGAGACGAGCCTGCACCAGAAGTTACACAGTGCAGGTTTAAGTTAATCAATTAGAGTTTAAAACTCAAACTTCAGTGTCAATTTTGCATCAAGAGGTACTATATTATTAACTCTCTAATCTTTATATTGTGGAACACTACAGGAAAGTACAAACATCTCCATGGAGACGAGCCTACACCAGAAAAGTTACACAGTACAGCTTTCCGTTAATTAGTCCAACAGTGTTTAAATCTCAAACTTAAACGTGAATTAAATGCTGCATATATATTTTGCATTAACTCACTGATATGTAAAACAAGTGGAAACTGAAACTAGGTCCCGTCCAACCAAAGCAGCCGAGTCTTTACTGAGAAAATCAACAAGTAAAGTCCATCTTTGCGACTGATTAAAAGTCCCAACTCTGATTCAGATCATAGACTGAACTGGTTTATTATTAACAGTCAGTATTTCATTATTGTCTAAATCACGCTTCTTCTGTTAGTGCAGAAATCCTAATGTGAATCCATGAGAAATGAAATAAAAACAGCTCTAACAAATGTAGCAGTGTAAAATGCATGAATGATACTGAACACAGGGTTTGAATGGAAATAAAAAATACTAGGGTTGGGCGAAATGACAAGAAAATGGACGTTCAAAGTGACTTGATAATGTCCTTAAAGGAGCACCATGTACGTTTTTGCATGAAAGGGTCCAAAATTTTTTATATTTTCCACAGATATGTTATCGTTTTGCCAGGAATGTTCCGCAATATCTCCATGGAGACGAGCAAGTGACTCCATCAAACCAAGTATCTTTTGGCAATATAAAAACATATGTAATTAAGTACTTCTAAGATACAAAAGTTTACATCGTACTGTGGAACACTGCAGGCAAAGCGATAACATTTTCATGAGAATTGCAGATGACGGACTGGACCCTTCACTAGAAAAGTTACATGATGCACCTTTAATATCTTAATTATGTCTTTAACCAAATCCAAGGCCTCTGAGGATGAAGGTTGACCAACAGAGAGAGTGGTGTAAACTAGCTGTTTGGCATCAAGATAAATTAAATAAAGAAGCAACGAATCGTGTTATAACAATATTACCAAAACAGAATCAAATTTCTAAAACAATATGGTGTTATATAATGTTAATTTTGTGTGTTCTTTAAGACTAAATATGTAGTTGTCTCAAAATGATAAAAATAAGACTCAAAATTCCATTAATAGACTCAGTGTTTCCCAAGAATATGAGACTACGGTGGCAAAGTCTAAACAAAAATAGGTAAAACAAATGACTATACTTTATCTACTTATACTTCATGCTTGCAGTATTGTCTTTAATTTAATCATCGAGGGCCACATATATCAAACCACAGACGATGTGAAAGACAGATGGAGCGTCATAGATCGGTGTTCAATACAGAAAATAATTTAAATATGTGCATTTAACCCTCAAGGTCATAGTTTGGACATATCTGATCAGTGTTGGGAAGTAACTGAATACATGCAGTGAGAATAAGTAATCTGAATACTAATTTTGAGTAATTATATTCCGTACAATTATTTTTCATTTGGTACTCCGAATACTTTTCTAAAATCAAAAGGAATACATGGTAGTAACTCATCATACAATATGGGCTTCAAATTGCACAGAAAAAGACATTTTTTTAAAACATTGTTGTGCATGTATGTGTGATTTTAACTTCTGCGATTAGTGATAAATGAATGTGTAACAAACTGAAACAAATATAAAGTTGTTTTTAATCGTATGTTGTGTTATTAGTCTATAACTTAAATGCCACTCGGGAGTAAAAGTATTCCAAGTAGTCAGAATACAGAATAAAAAACACATTTTAATGCAGATATTCCGTATTCTGTAACTAAACACATTGTCATAATCTTCCCATCTCTGCATCTGATATATTGTAATGAATAAAATGTTGAAAATATGAATCGCTTGTGCCACCATAGCCTCTGTATAAACCTGTGGGAAACACTGGGTCACTGCCATATCGCCCAGCCCTGAATTCAACAAATAGCTGTAATATGAAATGTAACAAAAGCCCTTATCGTTTTGGCATTTACGGTACTCATAAGCCCATTTCACTTAGCGTTGTTTTTAAAATTTTTATTCATTTGATTTTTTCTAAAACCTGACACTAGACTTGAGTTTTGAAAAGCATGTCCAACATTTAGAAGTGTTTGTACCTGTTAGGATTGCAGTGTCTTGTATATGTACACGGATCGTATTCAACCAACAGGATAAAACAATGCTCAGTGCAAACCTTATGTCTGTCTGTATTATGTTACGTGGTACAATCAAATCAGCTTTCATTTGTAATACACTTGAACGGGATGGTAACTACAATGGCTTAAGGTCCATGTGATTCAGAGGAGAGGCGGAGAAGACGCCCCCCTCTGGCTGGCAGCGGTAGTGCAGGACAAAGTTCAAAAAGTAAAAAAAGAGAATAGATGGATGCTTTCTCATGAGCCAAGTGTCAGTCGTCTGCGCAGTGGGACAGTAATGAGGCCGTCTCCTGGGTTTACACTGTTCATGGCAGATAATATCACTGCAGTACCAACCCAACCTGAGGACACAAGGAAACAGATTTGAATCAAACTATTTATCTTTCTATATTGAGAAGTTTGGACACTTCTTCTGTTTAACTTATTCGTTACACTTTAAGTTGTGGTTTATGCATGTCAGCAACCTCAAGAAATGATTCGTATGAAACAAAAACATTTTTGGGCTATAAAATAAAACCTATGTTAAAAAGTATTGTCTCAATGTTTTCATTGACTGTCAGTATAGAAAGTCCTAAACATATAGAAAGACAATGAACAAACTTTTGACTGGCAGTGTACATATCGAACATCTAGTGTTTTATGAGGCGTTTACCTCAGTGCATTTACCAAAGCACTTCACTGTGACATTTATTTATTGATTAAGTTCTTCAGTATTCTTGTAATATTTTCAGTTCCAATGCCAACACTTCAAATTGTGTTTGTGTTATTGTGACAGGTCTATTTCTGTGTACATCTTTTGATTATGGCCTTTATAGCTGCAGTTCAGCAAAGCAAATAAAGCAATTCAGGTTTGCCATTTAGCCAGTAAGATTGCAGCATCTATAGAACCGTCTTACAATAGGCTTGTCGATTGTCATAGAAAATGATATTTGGAAACACAAAGTAAAGCAGTGCTCAACAAACAATTGTACATTTGTGATTTCAAAGATGGATTGTGGTGACAAATGTTTTAATTAAATCACAAAACATACCTTTTCTGATCCCATGCTGGGACACTTCCAATTGTACAGGTAATACTGTAGATTCCCATCTCCAATTCCAAACTTAAGCTTCTCCAAGAAAGTCTTATTTTCCATTAAATCCAGTGCATTGAAGACATCAAATCCTTTCTGTTCATAGATTAAAAACAAGAGAACATAAAAATCATGCCATTTGGAAAGAATAAGATCATTTTAAAAGGTTGAGCTTTTATGTTAGAATGTTGTTACTTTCTCAAAAATAGCCTTTGAGTTGTGTTTGGTTTCATTCACACGTTTGAGTAACACTTTATTATTAGTCTGTCTACATCACCAAAGCTCAAAATGCTCTGTTCTCTCTGTTGTGATGTGATGAAGATGCAGTTTTCATGTTAACAGCTACATTTTACCTTTTGTTCAGTAGAGATTGGCAATTCCAGTGCTGAAATAATCCAAATGATTCTAGTGAAAGTTTGTGGAATTTTCAAAACTTTTCTCATCCTAAATATGCAGGATTTGCGTGTTAAACATGTGCAAATTCACCAAAACTAACTCCAAGAAACAACATTAT
The DNA here is from genome assembly GCA_000787155.1 of Scartelaos histophorus. Classification (NCBI taxonomy): domain Eukaryota; kingdom Metazoa; phylum Chordata; class Actinopteri; order Gobiiformes; family Gobiidae; genus Scartelaos; species Scartelaos histophorus. The sequence goes on from KN491865.1 coordinate 25,152, forward strand.
AACATGGATCAGAAAATAGCCCTAAATAGTAATATGGGCCCTTTAACACAAATGTAAAAAAAAACCAAACAAATAAAACAAGAACCCCACCGATTTGGCCAAGATGAGGGCGTCGGACATGAGGTCGAGCAGTGGGGTGGTGGTGTGCACGTTGTAGAAGGAGTAGGCGGCCTTCAGGCTGCGGTGCACAGGGTGATTCATGATGGTGGAGGGCAGTGTGTAGAAACTCAGGAAATCAGTCACTTTACCATTGTTCTGTAAACGAGAGTGGGAAAATACTATTCATATGCAGCACAGAAACATAAAAAATACGAAAAAAAAGAAAAGAACGCTATGTAACTTTTCTGGTACAGGGTTAGGCCACCTGCTTGTCTCCATGGAGATGCTCAGAAATGCTCCAAATTACCTCATAAAACATAGCAACCTAGCATTTATGCCATTATAGTTGTTTATATGCTCAAAATGACTTCAAAAATCCCATACAGCATTACAGCATTACAGTCAAAGAAACAGCACCATGGAAATATAAAAGGTGGAAAACTACTAGAAAAGTTACATAATGCATCTTTAAGTGAATTAAGGGTTGTGCTATGAACCTGGTTATACATATTACAATAGGCTGGTCCCAATAATTGTATGGAATAAAATGTATTTACTTTCTAAATTATGAGAATGGTAAATACAGCCATCTTTAAAAAATAATTTCAAATCAATAAGAGAATTGATACATCACTGAAACATTTTTTTTTTAACAAAATGAAGCCGAATATTTTAAATTCAGGCCATTGCATGTATTACAGTGCACATCACATCCTAAAATAGCTCCTTTTTTTAATTACCTCAACTAAGAAAGTGTCTATGATGTTTTCTCGGGGCAGCAGCCAGTGGGACACCTCCTCCTGATTCATCACAGGCACCAGGTTAAACTGACTCAGATACTCGTTCAACAGGCGATGCACCACCGGCACGTCCTTTTTGGTCATGGGCCTCAGACCTGACGTCTTTGGGGCCTGGAACAAACGCAGGTGAGGTGAGGTCAGTGTGAAATGTTGTATTTTTCAAAGGGATCAGAGTTCGAGTGGCGCACCTCAGGCAGACGGTACAACTTCATGGTGCGCTGCATAGTCATGTTCCTGCTCAGATGAGAAAACTTCACCTCGATGAGCTTTCGGGGGTTCAAAGAGCGATGCCAGTACCTGCGCAAAAGACAATCATTTTCAGCAATGTTTAAATAACAATTTCAAGCTGGTTAGTTTTTTCCTGATGTAAAGACATGCATTTTGTTAATTTTATTGTCATGCACGTTATTTTGACCAATATATCTTACATTAGAAACAAAAATGGCTGATTTCATTACTTAAAAAGGACGCCAAGTTTGTCTTAAGCCTTGTTTATACCAACTCCATCACGTTAAACACATCTTTCATTTTACACATTCATTTTAACATGTGTATGGTTTGATTCTAGCCATACTGCGACAGATATTGGTGCAAATCTGCGTATATTTGTTGTCTTGACAGTTACAGCCTAAACTCCCAGCATTCGTTTCAAATATTTCCACAGTAATTAAGCCACATATAGACGATCCTGGTTCATGGTCCTTAAATTATTAAGCAACACTGAAAGTGAAAAAAGGAACAGGCTAAGTCATATTCGTCCATATTCACTTCAGATTTAATCCAATACCGTTAGCAAACATTTTATAATAACAATGTACTAGTCCAATATAGAAATTTTCCATATGCTTAAAGTTGCTTTAAAATTCCATGCATTATTTACTCATTCCATACTGTGTGGTGGTATTCTACTTCACTTATTTATGAGCAGACAGATGCTGTAAAAAGTTTGCTGCTAGAGAGTATAGTACATTACATATTACAATCAGCTCATAAAAGCTGTAACAATATATTTTCGGGTTCAGTATTTATCATTTGTACATCTTCTTTGCACTAATATAAAATTTGGGGTAATTTTTTTTGGTCTTAAAGATAAGATTTGAAAAAGCTGACTCAAAGCTGACTCTTTAGAATAGTTTTTGTGGTTTAAATCTGCTTTAGGGTTATTGGGTCAGTGGCATAGTTTCAATATTATCGCGTATCCTTTATATTTACCACAACAATATTTAAAATGTTGTTACTATAAGAGTCCTACCTGCATGTGCCGACGGGTTTGGGCAGTACCACTCCGGCCGTGTACACTGCCTGAAAGATGCCCTCCCGATTCACTCGTCTGGTGATCTCTCGGATCAGCACCGGAGCCACGCGCTTGGACCGAAGCTTCTTATGGACGCAAAGGAAGTTTATCTCCACCATTTTCTTTTCTCTAAAAAAAAATAACCACATCACAGATCGGTTATACAAATAAGGTAACTTCAACAATATTTTCAGGATATTTTTTTCATTTGTGCACGAAGGATTTGCTGCTTACATGTCATAGATGCGTATATTGGCCGGGATGGCACTGATGAAGCCGACCAGTTTTTGGTTAGAGTTTACCCGCACCCCACAATGCCACTGGGGCAACCAACCAGGAGGCCGCAGAGCCCTGAGGGAAACACAGGCAGGTTAGAAGAAAAGTTATTTAATTTTTAATTGAACTGGTTGAAGGACAATTAATGGGAGATTATTTTTTTTTACAATTTAGTTAAATAGAAATACTAGTAACTTCAGAAAGACATTGAAAACCTGCTCAGTTCCAAATAACTATATCTTTTGATTTGGATTTATTTATTTAAAAGGGAAATTTTTATTAACATACAATATTAATACACCGGAATTAGTATTAATATTATGGATATTGTCCATCTGTAGTATCTGGCCTGACGACAGACAACTTTTACCACTGTACAGATGTTAAATAACAAAACAAACAGTACACATTGCAACAGTAAAGTTAAAAAAGTGATCAGAGCTTATTTATAAAAGAGCAGCTGAATTCTTGCTGTAACAAAAGTGAAAAAGCATAACTCCCCTCTCCTGTTAACCACAGCTCAGTGCAGCACAGATCAAGTCTGTTTACAGAAGTGCACAAACTGTTCGACATCAAATGGAAAGACAACATCTCACCAGAGCAGGAACTCGGGGGAGTAGTCAAAGCGAAACATGTTGTCGTCGTCTTCCACATAGTTCTCGTTCAGAAGTGTGTAAAGCTCTTTAAGCTGAACAGGAGAAAATGACAAAGCATTAACAAAATGGCTATGGGAGTCAAGATCTAAAACATTCACCAATCTGAGAACAGAAATGTACACAAATTCTCCAAAAAACTAGGCCTGTCACAATAGCAAAATGACTTAAGAAAATATATACGATAAATGATACTGAATGTCATTATGCCACTGACACCCTGACCCCAAAAATTCTTCTAAATCCACGGTATTGTTACTGAATAAGTGCGGCAATAAATACACGAAACACTTAATGAGTCATAGAAATTATTTATTCAAACCTCTAAGACTCAGATCTTATGGTAATGCAGAAAGATTCCCCTCTAGTACAAAGTAAAAGTACCCATGATAAATACTGACCACCAAAAACACCTATCAAGTATTGAATGATAAGTTAATATATTATCGTCACAGGCCTAACATAAACATATTAGATTATATTATAGGTTTTTATTTTAGCTTGTCTTACCACTCCAGGGTCACCCAAATCCAGAGTGTCCCAGCAGAAGCCCTGTGGGAGGCTGTAGGGCTCCTCTCGGATCTGGTCTTTATCAGGTTCAATGCAACCGTGTGAAGTCACCGTCTCCCCTGAACAAAAAGAGCAGATTTAGGAAACAGGAACAGAAATATGATTCTCAAGTGTCTCATAAAACAGCAAAAAGGACTGCAATGATTAATCGATTCATTGTAATTAGTAGTAGAAAAAATAATTTGTTATATTTTCATTTTTTTTTTGGACTACACAGACTCCAATGCATAAAGACCCATTTTTAATAACAAAGGACAGAGGAATCGTTATCATAATCATCAGGTTTTGATCAATAATATACTTTATTTTGTCAATATTCTCTACCTAGAGGTGTTTATTATTAGTCTGTCTACATCTCCTAAGCTCAAAATACACTGTTCCAACTTGTCATGTCATGAAATTTTATGAAGGTTTTCAAATTATCTGCTACCCTTTATTTTAGCTCAGCAGAGACGGGAAAATCCAAGGCTGAAATCATCCAAATGTTTCTACTGAAAGTGTGTGGCGTTTAAAATCATAAGGGAGCACTTCATTCCTACCACATGACATCACAAGGTAAAACAGAGTATTTTCAGTTTCAGACAAAAAATAAATATGCAGGATCTCTGTGTTTCATGTGTGAATGAAAACACAATTCCAGGTATGTTCTTGTGAGGAAACAGCATTATAACATATTAGGGGTGTGCATTGCTATGATATGAGTCTGATGATAAAATACATATCATGATATGCATGTCACAATTCGATATATCCCAATACTAAAACTTAGGACGATACATTGCAATTTATCAACAATAACTTCTATGAATACAGTCAAATGCACCTTAACAAGAATACAATTGTATGAAATACAATTTATAAAAATGTGTAAATCATCAGAACAGTTAATGTTTTTCACAAAAATGCATTAGTTACATCAAAGAAAAATATATTTGGATGTATTTTGAAACTATTTGAGCAATGAAGTATCACGATACATCACTGAATTAATTTTTTCTTACACTCCTATAACATATGAGAAAATGCTGCACTATAGATCCTTTAATATGCAAGATTACGGAAACATAAAACAATAGACTTTGGGGATGTTTTTGATACCAGATTATCACATGGTAGAAATGTCAAAAACGGTGCATTTTCATATAAAAGAACATTGACTCAGATACTTTATATTATCATAGACAGGTCCCTGTGTTTTAAAACCATACCTAGCTTGGGCACAGGTTGCGTGTCCCAAAACTGGTAACTCCTTCTAGTTGCTTCCTCCATGGTTTTGGCGGGGCCTTGGCCGACAGAGAACAATTCGATGGCCTTTTGGATCTCTTGTAGCTTATCCGCTGGCAAAGAGTTCACCTGTTTGGAAGAGCATGGGGTAAGTTACACTCAAGTGATCCCGCCACATTCTAAGGGGCCCATAGTTTAAACTGAGCCAGGGGCAGCCAAGGACTCTACGGTAGAATGTGTTGCATAAGTGTAAAAATGCTGTAGGTTTAGTTTAATAGGTGCATTGTGTAACTTTTCTGGGGGAGGGCCCATCAAATGCTTTTTTCCGTGGAAATGTTATTGCTTTGTTTGGAATGTCTCACATTATGGCATTAAACCTTTCTATCTTCATGGCGACCAAACCAGACCAAGTTACAGGTCAGATCTGTGGAGAGGCAACACTGCTCACAGTTAGAAAGTCTGTTTTTCTCTGTATTTTTGAGCTTTAAAACTACATGTAAATGAATAAATATGAAAGTAGAACTGTTTAATGTCACACTGTGGAACATTCTAGGCAGAGCAATGACATCTCCATAGAAACAAGCAGGAAACGGACCATAAAAGTTACATATTGCACTATTAAATAACAGGTCTGTAAATTTTTAAGACGGCAGAAAAATGACAAAAAATGCCCAAAAATTAAATTAAATTAAAAATGCATTCTCTTGTAGGCATAAATCAAGATACCATACACAGAAATAAGACATTATCACAAAATTGAATCAAAACTGTTCAAAATTTACAAGGCTATTATCACCGGTGGAGTCACGAACATAAAGCCCTAAAGAAGATAGTGGAAAAACATTGACTGGAAACATTTAATAAGTCCATTTGTATTGATTCAGCTTTGTGATAATGTCATAAATTAAGTCATTAAAGTGGTGACATTACTGAAACGCCCAGATGCCTTTATGGTCTGTAATAGAGCAAAAATAAATTAATCACGACTATTCAATTAAGCACTGCACAGCATTTCTGATGGAGGATCTTCCATCAACTTAGCAGCTGATAAACTGATATAAATTGATGTTCGTATTATATTATGTATCGTATGCTGCTTGGAATAATAAAGTATCTATCTAGCCATCTATTATTGCTTTGCCTGGGATGTTCCACAGTATGGCAAATAAATAGTTATTGTACTTATTTAAATTACAGGTGGTTTTGTTTCTCTAAACTACAGCAAAACATGCATTATTACTGTGAACGAGCTCTCTTCTCCACAGATCTGACCTGCAACTTGGCCTTGTAATGTGGCCTGCTTGTCTCCATGGAGATAGTTAAATTAAATGCCATCCTGTAGGACATTCCAGCAAATCAAGCAATTAGCGGACCCTCTACAATAAAAGTTACACAGTGCAACTTTAAATTTTGCACTCAATCTGATATTTTGACATAGAAAAGTATACAGTTCACCACTTGATCAAAGGAAAACGTCTTGCCTTGGCGAGAGGGTCCTGAGCTCCTTCTGTTGCACCAGATTTTTTCTTCTTTTTTTGCTTCTTTTTCTTCTTCTTGGTGCCAGAGTCTTCACCCTTGTCACTGTCAGGAAACACAAATATATGGGTCAGTATGAAGTCCATTATTAAGGGAAATAATAATCGATCTCTTCAAAACTGGAAGATAGAAAGATCTCAAAGTCATTCATGTCCAAGATCTGCCTATGACTCTGTGTCCTTGTGGAACTGATTAGTTTGAGGATTTGACCTACATTTTTAGTCCTGGGACATGCAGAATAAATACACCATCTTGTGACATTCTGTGGATGGATTGAAACTTGGGCTGTACTCAAAATACAGATACAGCACAGAGTATCCACACAGAGTAGGCCTGACATGATTTTGAAGCAGAGAAAAATTGCGATATATTAGAATATTGGAACTACTTTATGTCACCGACACAAAGCAGGTGAATTCTAGTAAACCAGTTTTTAAATATGCTCATCAAAAGCCATAAGCTGCAACAAATATATAGCAGACAGAAACAATAATTTGCCATAGAGGTAATTTATTCAATCCTCTTCAGCGCAAAACCTTATTAAATGAAAATGGCAAAAATCTCCACGCTATTGCAAAGAAACTGTACACACGATTAACACTGAGCCGCAAAATATACTGTTCCAAGTTTCATATATTGAAGTCGATATAGTAACTACTGTGGCAGGCCTAATACAGAGATGTATGATGAAATACTTCTATGTTAATTAATTATATACTGACAAAATATCCACCTTTATTAAAGCTTAAGATGAAAAACTGAGTTATTGTGTTGATATTAAGAGCACTGTGGAAAAAAAAAATTCTAATGTATTTTTTGTATCAATTTAATCAACTTTTGAAACTCCATTGTTCCCCATTAATGCAGAATCGTGGCGCCCCCAGACTCTAAAACAACTTGAACTATATTGGCAAAACAAAATTAGACTTTGTTGCTTTGTTGTATTATTATACACTTATAAAAGAGACTAGACTGGCCAAAAATGAGTGGTTAATGATAAAATATAGGCATTACGTGACATTTATGCTACACAAATTGAATTAAATTGAGTTATTCAAATAAAATTGATTTGTGCCACCATAATCTTAACCAAATCTATAAGAAACGACATCCTGGACCCTTTAGATATCGTTGCCTTGTACTGGGACACATATTGTATTGTGAGGTTCTTGGCAATACCCAGCCCAAACTGAAACAATTAACTCATCATATTTTTGTAAAATTTATGCTTGACATGTTTTTGCAATAATTTTTAAACTTGGGTTGACAGAAATACGTTCTGATCAGACCACAAGTATACAAAAGCAGCTGCTGAATAGTTTCCATCGTCAGATTTTGATTTAGAACCTATTTTCCAGAGTTATATCAACAAAGCATATTTTCTGGTTCAAAATTGAGCAACCACACAGCCCCACTCCCCTGCCTTATCTTGTGTCCCTCCTGAGCCTCCGTACTTACACAGGATAATCTCATTAGTGTCCGTGAGGAGAGCGTGGCCTTGCCCTGGGTCCGGCCGCACAGATGGTGAATCACATGACCTCTGCAGAAGGAGTGTGTAATGTATGTACGAGCCAGGGGTCAATGAGTGGCTGCTACGGACAATGGACAACAAAGCTTTGAATGGTTTGTTCCACAGCCTTCCACTACATCACAGTTTATCGCCAGAATCAAGCTTTGTTTTCAAGTCCAAAACGAGAACTCCATATTTGCCTCAATTCAAGTAATAGTCATCACATTTCTTTCAGCAGCAAATTCTAAAACACATCTGTTATTTTTATGTTGGAATGGGTGAAAAAGTTGCCCGTTGTTGCAAAATGTAGATGTTGTTTATATATATATAATATTGTATAGAAATTCATATTCGTCAGTCCAAATTACCAGAGAAATTTGCTAGATCGGATATCAGCTTTGATATTTGAAAGCTGATATCCAGGCGAAATCTTGTTTGGACATTGGATGTAATAAAACTATTTACTGGTCATACTCAGTTCAGAATGTCTCAGGTTTGCATTTTTATTCATGCAAAGTTGTTCTGTAGTTAACTGAGAGATAAATAACAGGTACATAATACATCTGGATAAGTTCTGCCTCATCTTATTTTATTTTCAAGAAAAAAATGCTGCTTTCAGTCTGTGTACTACTCATGATTAAAGTATTTGGCGTGGCATATGCAGACTGATTACATTTTTGCATAATCTACACAGTTATGTAAACAACAGATTTGGAGATACTGCAGTTTCAGTGCACGGTTATAGGGTTATACATGAACCAAAACTATAACGGTCAGGGAGAGGGAGTGTCCCGTAGCCTATTTGTATAATCCTTCCTTTTGGTTTACTCTGTCGGCTTTGAGTGGTTTTAAGTGAGGAGATAAGACCATTAATGCTTTAGTTGTATGTGTGATATAAGCTAACTGAAACACAAGGGGGAAAAAAGTACCTTAGTAGTTAGTTAGTGTCATTTACTAAAAGCCAACTAATAGTGCATAACTACTACATTATAAAGCAGAGGGGTACGTGCATAGTTTGACCAGATTTTCAAAATTATATCTACCATCCTAACCTGGGTGTGTCCCAGGTTTTTAAAAAAATGTTTAAAAAAAGCATGTAGCATTGTGCATTCTCGATCCACATGTGGGTCAGTGTATAATCTAAGAGACAAAATACAGATGTAGTCTGTATTTTGGCTAAGCAAATGCAATTTATGCTCCTCGTTTAGACCTGGTTTAGAATCTATATACTCTATACTATTTTAACCCAAGTTTAGTGCTGTTTTTGTGCTGTTTTAGTCCTTGTTTAGACCCGGCTTTGAGCTGGTTTAGATCAAACTGGTTCATAACAGGGACAGCTGGGACATGTTTTGTATAAAACTCGGACAAATCAATGGTTTTGGATACTTTTGCTGGGACAGGAGACGAAGGGCTCAAACCTGGGACTGTTCCAGGCAAATAAGGACGTCTGGTCACCCCACATGCATCTGTCGTGCCAGTGATGCAATGATTTGTTATTTAGTATATTCTCGAAAATACACACATATACATACATATACAAACATATTTTGAAATGCAACCTGACTGCAAACAAGGCACACCTTAATTCTGACCAAACATTATTAATTTGGTGAGTTTATTATCAGCTTGTCCGTTGTCAATTACCAAAGCACACATAAGCCAATATCGATGTGTTGTCTAATGCTCAAAACTAATATATTTTATTAAACGTACTGTATTAAGAGCTGGGTTTATTATGTTGTAGTGTAGTATAATAAAGGCTCATTTTCACGGTGGTAAACACGTAACATCAACCTTGTTTGTTTCGGTTTCAGCTGTGCAGCCTGTGCCAAGACTAACACAATGGGGGTTTGACAGCTAAATTAGCCTTAAAGCTAACGCTTCAAATGTCAAATGAGGCTGCCGTCAAATGCACACTCTGCATGCTTACTTTTGCGACATGCCAATTATAAAGATAATGTGATTTGGATACGCTGATAGACGTTTTGCGCCACGCTTTTAGGTGCAATATGATGTTAGTTTTGGCTAGCCTTCAAGCACATTTTTGATCCTCATTTAACATTAAAAGCTAAACTGGGGGAAAGAGGCATAGAGCCCGCCCAAATGCGGAAGAGAACTCAGCAACAACCAATCAGATCACAGAGTGAGCAAACAAACAACCAATTCAACCAATCAGGAAAAGACAAGTGGGCGGGACTAGTACTCCCAAGCGCTGTCGATTCTGGCTGCTTGTCTGGCTTTCATTCTGTGATCTCTAAGCTAAAATAATGCAAAAAACGTGGCATGTTTTGTATCGCAAAAGTGCTAGAGAGTGCCATTTACCCATCGTCAAAGTGGTGCTCGTCATTTTCACAGTCGCTGCAGTGTCCGTGGTCTTCTACATCTTCGTTCTCCGGCATCGGTGCTGTCTCATTCTCATCCGCCATCTTCAACACGGAAGTGTGCAGCCGCCGCGTGCGTGCCCCCCTACGCCTTTAAAACTGCTCTGATGCCATTGGCCCAGTCAGTGCAGGGCTGCAAGTCTGTGATAGCCCCTTTTACCCCCAAGTGCATTCATTTTGCCCAGTATAAACCATAATGCAGGATCTATATAAAAAGTTGTGAGTTTTAAAATAAGAGTCATATTGTCTAATGGTATTATGTCTTTATTCAGGCTTATAGAGCAACTATTACAGCACTGAAATCAACTATGGTGGATGTTATTATTATTAATTGGACACATTCTTTGCGCAGTATAGATTTAATTAGATGTAACACAAAACTCAAAAGACAGTCGGGCAAGTGATTCATATTCAAATCCTCCTTGACCAAAACAAACAAAACTTTATCAAACTAGTTTTAATGTTTGATACCAAACTCAGTGATGTGGAGGATTCTCCTGAAATGATGGGCTCAAATCTTATTTCACAACAGTGTTTAACTTTGTTATGAATACAACAGTAGATTATTTGCACACACAAAACATGAAATTAAATTCACATTATTAATACAGTTTGACACAGCTTCTTGTGTTACAACTTTTAAGCACATTTTTAAGTATTCAGTACAGAACATTGGATAAAAGTGCCTACAGCACAACGGGCACAGTTCAGTCAGTATTGTAAGATTATGCAGTAGTGTGTAAGTAATATGTAATCCACCGAGATAAGCCTCTTCACGTAAAGCCACAACTTCAGCTGGCCGACACAGAACAATCAAAATGACAATTAAGAGGTTTTGTAAACAACAAATGTCTGTTTAAGATACAGTGTAGAATACTGTACGTAGCCCACTTTTAAAATCAGTAACAAAGTGCTTAATGTGGGAGATGTTTCAAGTAAGACTGGGCGTGCATCACCCATTGTTAAAATGTTGAAATGTATTCTGTTACAATACAAAAAAATTACATTACTATAATAATGCTTATTATTATTATTATATATAATAAAAATTATGTGGTAATAATCATACATGCGAGCATTACCCAGTTATAACAACAAAAACATAAGTATGTTCTTTTAAATATGTTAAATATTTTAACCTCTAATCACTTCATTAGAGTTAATACTGAGTTAATAAGTAAGTATGAGTAAAATACTTTAGATTGTGTCTCTGTATCGGATAAAATACAATATTCAGTGCTCTATCACTCTCACAGTGAGTCATAGAGCCAGCCTGAGGCACATCATTTGTTAAGGACTCAGATTCCCTCTTCCTTGGGACTTGTGGCTCTGTGTGAGTTGGACCACTTGGGGTCTGGTCCAGGACACTCGCACACTGCAGCAGCAGTGTTGCTGTATTCAAAAGCTTTGCCCAAAGCCTTTTGTTTTGGAATAACTGCTTAGCAGCCGTTTAGATTCACATCATGCTTTGCCTTTGGCGATGGCCATTCGCTCCGCCACGGTTTTGATGGGAACTCCTCTGCGCGCCACTTTGACGTGCACAAAGAGAGTGGCCGGGGACAGACTGGAGCCATCTGCCTTCAGTAAGTGAACATGCCGATAACCTGAGGACACATAATAAAGCTCTGGTTACTGGCACTGGTGACATTAGCAGTGCAGTGTGAGGCGTTCAGAGACCTGTTCGTAAACTTGTAAAAGGCAAAGTGAACTGTCCCACAAAGTCGTTTTTCGCTGTGTGGTCATGATCCTCCACCACAAACCGCACCAGGGCCAGCTCCGGCACCTGCAGCTGGAAGCTCAGAGTGCAATCCCACCTCGGGTTGAATCCTGCAGAGGGCGCACAAGAGCTGTAAACTGTCACTGTTCCTCTCATACAAACTACTGTAGGCCTTAAACAGGAAGGAGCACATGTTTACACAACACTGAAAAATATATAAATAATCCATCCATAAACTGCATGTATTCATGTGTCACTGATCTGATCTGGAGGCAGTAGGACACATTTATGAACGAAAGCACAGAATTACCATTGTTGTCGATGCGCTGGGTTTTGTTTTTAGCATTGTCTATGTCCACCCCATGGATCTCGACCCAGACGAGGGGGTCCACAATAGAGCTGGCCTTCTCTGTGTTGATTTTGGGCAGCTGCTGTGCTGAAATTATCTGATAAACAAAACATAAGGCCAAATACAAGAGTGTACATATTAATTTTAAAAATCTTAGGTTAGACATGTTTCTATTTTTAAGAGCACAATTTAAAGGCCTAACAGCTTTTGTCACAGCTCTATCTATGTGTCTAGTATAGTATAGTCTGTATAATTCTAGAGCTAAACTAAGTATTGCGATTGTTTTTCACGGTTCATTTTTAACATCAAAACTCACATTTTAACTGGAAACTAAGACAAGAATCACACGCATTTTAAACAAATTTGTTAAACAAACAAAAGGGTTAGCAGGTTAATAGTAGTAATAATAAATCAGTTTTATATAGTATTTTTTAACGTAAACTCAAAGACAAGGACAGACAAAACATGGCTAGAAGGTTAATAAAATATACTTAATGAGACCTCAAGAAGACAATATAATTAGTTATTTACAAAAGACAACAATGAATCAAAATTACTGCGGCCTTTTGGTTTGTGAGATTCTAATTGCACCTTTTCAGGTTGGCATTCATTCTTGCAATCCACTTTATTGCGTGGGAGAGTACGAGCGGAAACTATGCATTGTCCTATCCAAATAAACGCATATTAAAGTTTCACAGTGACGCAAAACTGACTCTTGTGAGGTTTCGGCCATGTTATAATGTCGCTACCTCCTCAAAAACATAACTCGAGTAGTGTTTCGTTTCATTCACACGTTTGAGTAATCCTTTATTATTAGTCCGTCTACATCTCCACAGCTCAAAATGCCCTATTCCGACTTGTGACATCATGAAGTGGTAGTTTTCAGCTGCTTTTTACTTTAATTTCAGTAGAGATTTGTGATGAGGACATAATATTATAACATAGATTAGAAAACAGAGTAATATAGGCCCTTTAAATGGGATGGCTCACTCGTATGGTCAGTTGTGTGGGGACATGGCCGGGTCCTCCTCCTGTGTTTTCGGGGTTAAACTCGGAGGAGGAGCTGCACATGAAGCTGGGTTTGAGTACATAACCACAGCGACCGTTCTGAAGGAAGCGGCCCTGGTTCAAGTCCATCTGTTCCCCGGGGGTTTGGAAGTTAAGCGCCACTGCACAAAAACAAGTTGAAAACCAGTCAGTGAAAGATAAGCATTCATTTAAAATTAGTCATCGAGGGCACAGAAGCAGCACAGAAATACAGGAAGTAGCACTGGGCTCTAAAACAGAATTCCTACATCTATGTCATCAACACGGAAAATTCCATCTAAAATGCAAGAACAATTTATGAGGAAGGAAGGGAGGCGTTTTTTCGGAGAGTTTAAACATTGCTTTACAAAAATGAAGGTGCATAAAAAGTTGTGCATAAAAAAATACTGCATAAAAAGATGTCTAAAGGAGGTAAAATCATCATCATAAATACTTCAGTGCGATCTGAGTAGTTTTTATTGTGTTTTGTCATTATTGCTTGACATGAAATTAAACATTAAATAAATCCATCTAGCATTTACTCATTATGGGTGTTTCTATTGCTCAAAAATACAATAATTCCTTCTGTGAATAGGGATGACTCCCCACGGATCTGAAATGAACTGTAATATACCGTAGTGCTGCAGCCTGCTTGTGATTTAATTTGGTTTAATCTATACTGTGGAACATTCTAGACAAAGCAGTAGCATTTCTATGGAGACAAGCAGGGAGCGAACCCTCCACTAGAAATGTTACGCACCTTTTGACATTGATTTAACAAAATAATTAATACAGATTGGACACATCTGAAAATTAAAATCACACACATACTTTAGTTTGATCTAAGTAGCTTTCATTTAGTCATTACTGTCATATAAAACAGTCTGGACATTGGTTTCTGGATTTTCACACAAGATTAAACCTGTATGTGGCCATGACTGAGAAGACATAGTGAACATGACCAAACTATATTTATAATACCAGAATGAGTGGAATGATAGTTGTTTATTCAATTATATTAACGGTATTTATTAATCCAGTGCAAACAAAATGACTTAATTTTATAGATAGAACTCAAGTTTAACTGCAGCAACGTTGCATTTGTGTCTCATTTATAAAACACAGAAAATGTATTTAAATATGTTAATTGTTTCTTATTTTAGAACACATTAACTATTCTCTATTACCTTGTATTGGACAAGAAAATATTCAGTCAACTTTGTGTCTCATATGATTAAAGATTTATAAAACCTAATATGACATATTCAGGATTAATGTATTTTAATTATTTTGAAACACTATTTGCCTTATATTGGGTAAGAAAATGACTCGTATACGAAGGTTGATCATTTTTCTTGACCTCAACCAGTCAGAAACATTAAAAAAATCTACTAATAAACAATAGATAGATCAAAACTAATCAACGCAGCTCCATTTAAATTCACTATTAAGAGCTCAACGCACTTCAATTCATGTAGATTTTCTTCTTACACAAAACACATACGCACCCGCAGAATGGTGCAGCAGCTGTGAATATTGAGTGTCTCTTTCATTGACAAAGAATTTAATTAGCTATTATCAGAATCGCTGCTTCTCGGCTGGAGTACTAACCCATCTGGCAACCCCCGTTCCACATTTCCTGAGGATCATAGTTGGACGATTGGAGACGCTGGCCGGAGGGGTAGATCCGGCTCAGCTGCCTGCTGTTGTGCCGTACAAAAAGCTTCCCTGCAAAATCAAAACAAAAGCACATACCATGAACCACTGGAGGTTGTTGTTCTAATATTACAGGTCCTATATTACACAAAATCAACTCTTGTGAGCTCCAGGCCATGTTATAATGTTGCAACCTCCTCAAAAACATACCTGGAGCTGTGTTTTCCTTCATTCACATGTGTTTGAGTAACCCTTTATTATTAGTCTGTCTACATCTCCAAACCTCAAAATGTTGTTCCACCTTGTGATGTCATGAGGCAGTAGTTAAGGTAATAGCCACCCTTTTACCTTTAGTTCCAACTTAAACTATGATTTAGATTTAGACCAACTTAACTGATCCACAAAGGAAATTATTTGGACATGGCACACGCATCACAATAAATATAGCAATAATGAGCAAAAACATAAATAAAAAATAAAATAAA
>JACN01000321.1:0-15651 GCA_000787155.1 Scartelaos histophorus
CCACTTGAGGCAGGAGCTCCTCACCCAATCCAATGGGATTTAAACCAATAATATTATAAATATTATAATAATAAAAAAAGAAGGAAGACATAAGAGTTATGCAGGTAAAATAAAATACTTTGAGTCTTTATTATTTTTAATTATTATTTGTGATTATTATTATTTACTTTGTCTATAATGCTACATTGGATCACCTAAAAAAAAAGAAAAAAAAAAAAAAAAGAAGACGACTCAAAAGTTGCAGTTAAAAATTGCACTCAAAGTAGTGGTAAAAAAAAATCTAAAGAATAAAAATAAGAATATGTGGGGAGAAGCAAACACTTATTTGCCCCAACTCCTTTTACAAAACCATTAAAACAATATCGTGCTTCTGCCAAACTCTTTTAGTCCAGGTACAAAATAAATAACTGCATTTTAAAATGTTTTTGTGACATTCAAATGAAAAATTAACTTAAATTCCTTCTTCTGCGTATATTTTTGAGCTTATCACTCTTAAAGTTTCAAAATTTGACCCCACAAACTGAAATACAAAAACTTTTCTTCATTGTTCAGACTCATTTAATTTATAAGTACTTGATCTTTCATTAAAATGTTTCTGAATATTTTTGGTAGTTCTTTCCATTTTGCCTTGTACTTTTGAAGTTTTACATTTTTTGAAGTGACAAATGAGCTGAGGAAGAGTAAAAGTTTGGGCTGCACCAGTCCAACTTTTCAGTCCCGAAATCGATTTCAGTTCGCCCAACGAAGACGTCCCGTGTGTCGAAACACTTTGGTTTGCTTGTCCTGTCATTATTAAAGGACTTTTATGCTCAACCCAACAGAGTGACTCGAATTTTTGACTCCTTTTTACTTTATCACTGTATGTTCTTACATTACAAGCTTGGTCATCTTCACTATATGTTCGCTTTTGAGCCTCGTCTTTACATCTGGACTTCTACTAAAGCTCTATTCACACGGGGTTAGTGTTACCTGTGGACTTTTGGTGATTTGTAATAATTGTGGAGGAGCCTGAGATCTTAATCCCATGCGAAAGTCTGTAATTTGCAAAGTTAAAATTCTGATCTTCTACACAGACGTCTGCTGATGAGTCCCCTGCGAATCTGCATCTCAGTGTTTGTTGTTGTAATTGCGCTTTTTCTATCTTTTTCTTTTCTTTTCGTGTTCTTTTCTCCTTCAATCTCTGTGTCAGTAAAATAGAGTCGTTTACGGACTTTGCTTATCCCTTACGAATGTGCTGCAAGTAACACAGATGTGAGGCGGGAATTTGCAAATGACCAAACGTCCCCAGGTTGTACTTATCCTGTAATTTATAAGTCTGTAAATGACTCTATTTTACCGAGACAGAGATTGAAAGAGAAAAGAACATGGAAAGAAAAGAAAAGAGATAGAAAACGCGCAATTACTGAGATGCAGATTCACACGAGACTCGTATTATCAAAGGACGTCTGTGTTCGGCGAAATATCATAGGTCATTTGTGGCAGAATTTTTATTTCACAAATTACAGATATGGTGCATTCACATGGGATTAAGATCTCAGGCATCTTTCACAATTATTACAAATCAAGTTCCACAGTATTACACAGCAAAAAGTGGAGTGTTAAAACTGACTCTCACAGCATCAATTTTAACATTTTCTCAGGGTTTATATGAGTCCAATCTGTTTAAGAGTTAATTTAACTCCAAAATCAAGAGTTATCTTCACATTTTGGGAGTAAATGGATACCACTTTGTAGGGTTATCCTTATTTAGCTAAACAACACACCGTTTTAGTTTTACAAATTATTTTAGTTAATTTAGGATTAGATTAAGTACAAAACTGGTTCTTCTCCTGTGGGAGCTTGAAGTGGTGGGTGGTGCCAAATTAACACTAAGGAAAGTTGAATTAACACTAGTGATAGATGAATTAACATCAATTAACATTAGTAGAAGTTGAATTAACTCTAACCATATCAACTCTAAGAAATAACCCCAACTCAAACCCCCCATTTAACTTTCAAATAGTTAAAAAGAAATTTTAACTCTCCAGTTTTTGCTGTGTACTAATCCCCTGAAGCTCTCACTTCCTCTGTGTTTTTATACTGATTTCTGGTACCTTTAAGTATTCGCCAATACCAACCAATACCAGAGAAGAGACTGAATACAGCATCTAATAAGTGAACTTCAAAATACAAATTCAGAAAATTATGAGACTTTCTGGACCAACTACAACCAGTTTTACTATGCAGAGTAAAGAAACGAGGAAAAAGACCTGCCCTAAGGAAGACTACCAACACTCACTTACGAATGTCTTGCTTAAGGACACAACAACAAACTGCGCTAGCGTCACTGCTGCCCCCCTGTGGTGTTACCAGTATTTTCCTATCCGGGCCCAACCCTGCTTTAGCTCGTGAGATGTGGGATTTGCAAGTACTAGCTCACCAAAATGAGACAAACTGAATCATGTCTGAAGGAGCGGAGCGAGAAACACAAATGTTTTATGGGTTCGTATTGTCACATAAAGATTCTGTCACTTGGAGCAGTAGAATGTGGAGCTCAGTGCGCCGCTGACAAACATGACTACGAAATAAATATGTCTCCAAGATGGTGGGGGAAAGAATGAGATCTACACAGAACGAAACATGGACTAGGCATAACTAAACCAGCACCAAACCAGGACTAGACCAGAACTAAACAAGGACTAAATCAGGACAAAACCAAGGGGACTATACCAAGACTAGACCAGAACTAAACAAGGACTAGATCAGGACTAAACCAGGACTAGATCAGAACTAAGTCAAGACTAAACTAGGAATAAACATGGACTAGACCAGAACTAAATTAGGACGTAATCAGGACTAGACCAGTACTAAACCAGGACTAAACCAGGACTGGACCCAAACTAAACCATGACTAGACCAGAACTAAACCAGGACTGGACACAAACTAAACCATGACTAGACCAGAACTAAACCATGACAAAACCAAGAGGACTATACCAGGAATAGACCACAACTTAAACAAGGACTAGATCAGGACTAAACCAGGACTAGATCAGAACTAAGTCAAGACTAACTAGGAATAAACATGGACTAGACCAGAACTAAATTAGGACTTAATCAGGACTAGACCAAAACTAAACCAGGACTGGACCCAAACTAAACCATGACTAGACCAGAACTAGACCAGGAGTGGACCCAAACTAATCCAGGACTTGGACCAGAACTAAATCAGGACTAAACAAGGACTAGAACAGAACTAAACTAGAACTAAATCAAGACTAAACATGGGCTAGACCAGAACTAAACAAGGACTGGGCTAGAACTACACAAGGACCAGAACAGAACTAAACTAGGACCAAATCAGGACTAGACCAGGACAAAACCATTACTAGACTAAACAAGAAGGACTCGACCAGTACTCAATCAGGACTAAACCAGGACTAGACCAGGACTAAACAAGAACTAAGCCGGGACTAGACCAGACATAAACCAGTCTACATGAGGACTTAAAACAGAGCAAGTAAACACAGCCTCCAAAGTTGGTTGGAACATTTTGCAGCAGTCTGGTCTCATGAAGGATTTATGAGCCCAAACAACATTAATATTCCGTTATGCATTAAAACATATTGATCTAATTGGTGGAGTATATTAAATTTAAAAAATCCCCCAACTCGTAAAACTTCCATGAAATCTCAAAATTAAATCCGACCTTGAAAACTCCCAAAGAAATTAATGAAAATACTCTCACTTTCCACCGCAGCAGCAAAACCAAGCGCCCCCTCAGCTTCCCCATTTTCTCTTCTCCACCACCGACACCAGTGTTCACCCTTATAACCATCAGTTACCCATTCAGGGATTAGGGCGAGCTTTTGCCAGCCCGCAGAGGTCACAGGTCAGTGCGCATTTAAGCGGCTTACCGGCGACGTTAGCGCTGGGTCATGCTAGCTAGCTCTGTGCGATACTAGCGGCGCATAGCGTAGTAGTAGCGGATGTGGGCTAAGTCGCTAACAGTTCATTCATGTAATCTGGAGCTAAAGCTTCACTTACAAACGCATTGTACAGCCATAATGTAACCGAGAGTCTGCGGATTACGCAACATGGTTCTTCATTCAAGACAGAAGTAAAGCTCTACTGTGGGATATTACATATAACTAGAGCAGCCAGGTTTTCAAAATTCAAAACTTGGACACATTGGGTTTGGGATGTTTGGTGCTGGTGCTTTTCAGATTTTAGAATGTGATGTCATAGTCATAGAGGGGGGAAAGAGCCAGTTTTTCCTGTTGATTACGTTGAGCCTCATTCATGAAACTTTCTTACAAACAAATGTGTACGTTTGTTTTCTTACGAACATTTTTGGCATTCACAAATGGTGGGGTTCAATGGGTGGTTCAATGGGTGGTTCAAAAATTGTTTTTTAGATTCTCTAGATTAGAACCCTGGATTTGGTTCCATATCTGGCCAAAATATTTGGGTCAAAATTTTATGCATTTATGCAATTAATTCTTATTTTGAGGTTCCTCAAGACACTTTAAAATAGCCCTATACTTAAAAATGACATAAAAATGACTTAGGAAGTCCATAAAAGTTGCTTAGAGCATCTATAAAGTCAATAAAAAGATTAAACTTAAAAACGCAAAATGAGTCAATTTCCAGGAAAGTTGCAGCTTGAGCAACTCTAAAACTTCTCCTGTTTCTTCCAAAATTCTTCCTAAATCATCTTTTGGAGCTCAAACCTAATGCAGGTTTCTAATCACAGTTCTGTTTTACCA
Organism: Scartelaos histophorus; assembly: GCA_000787155.1. Taxonomy (NCBI): domain Eukaryota; kingdom Metazoa; phylum Chordata; class Actinopteri; order Gobiiformes; family Gobiidae; genus Scartelaos; species Scartelaos histophorus. The sequence goes on from JACN01000321.1 coordinate 4,749, forward strand.
TGCGCTGATGGACCATCCAGCATGTGGTCTGTTGGGCCACGGGCACAGCCCTGCTCCTGGTCATTGCACTGGACTCATGCCCCCCGCCCTGACCCTCATGACCAGAGCTCACTCTCATGCAGCACTTTTCTAACCAAGTTCAAATTCATTTTCTGTGTAAATTTATTGTAAATGAGCATGGAGATGTTTGTATCTGGGTGTTGGTGATTTTGTCGCAACTGTCACTAAAGAAGGAACTCAGCTGCTTAAGAACACTTTGATTCTGGGGCAGAGTTCTCTCTGCATCTTCTTAAAGTGGAAGTTGCAAACTTTTTTTTTTTGTATGATTCATGAATGAGGCCCATTGCACTTTGCCATGAAATATCTGAAAGGTAAATTCCCAAATATGAAACCTGAACATTTCTATCACTGACTAGACCCAGGACCTGCTATACTGCAACAAAATCTGCATTTGAACAATATTCATTTTAGTTGATTTAGTTAATATTTGCCACAGAATCCTGTGACATCATCTGAAACCTAGCAATAAATAAAATTATGAAAAGCGCATGGAACATTGTGCATTCTTGTGTCATAATCTGCAGGACTTCTACCACTGCTTTTTTTTTTTGCTTTATGCTCATTTGCAAACACTTTTTTTCTGTATTTTGGCTGAACAAAGGAAAACTTGCACATTCTAGTGTTAAAACATTAACATCTTTTTTTTTACAATTACAAGTACTTATGAGTCCCAAAGTGAATGCGTAGTTGTATGCTACATGTGTGTATTTGTGTGTCTCAGTAAGTGGCGTATTCTAAATAAAATGGAAAGTGGTACTTGTTTGTGAGGACTTTTGAGCAATCAAGTCAGTTATGTGAGACAGTCGCACTGGCATTTAGAAATGTTTAGCATTGAGGAAAAAAACATATTCATGCGGCTAGATGTACTTCTATTCAAGGTATTTGAAAAGAGCTGAAAATGAACGTGGAAAATAAAAAGTTAAACGTGCTGTACCTGATTTTTACTGACTTAAAAAACATCTTAGTAATCCAAGTTCTTCCACACTTACTTTCTGCACTCAGAGCATCCTATTTATATACCACAATGAGTTTTTAAGCGCTTTGGAGTGGAGTTTTTGCCGCCATGGTTATGCTATCAACAACTAGCATGCTAACGCACACTTCCTGATTACCATACAATAAAACTTTTTTGCAAAATATTGCCGTTCGTCTTTTGCTCTTCATGTCTCTGGTACCTAGCTAACAATTACTAACCCAATCCTCTATGGGTCTACAGGTCTATTCCAGCTCCGACTGCACCGTCATTGTGTCAATTGGCAAGACACTTCACCCACATTGTGAATTTAAAAACAGTGTTAATGAGTTGTTTACTTCAGGGTATCTGTGTGGGTCCCTTTACCCCAGCAAGCAATTTAGGATGGGTCAATGCACAAGAGAAAGTTGTAATCTGAGTGATAAAAATGTCTTGAATGCAATATGAAATAGAAATTGTGCGTGAAAAAACACAATTTAAAACGCAATTTTTAATTTAAAGTCCATTTAAAGACCCTGTACCCATTTTTTCTCCATGAATTTGACTAAAATGTGTCTTGATCTATAAGCAGCTCCTGAGGTCAACATAACACTGTGTACTGTCTGCATCTAACTAAGAGTTTTACTGGCCAATAATGAGGAAGTGTTAGCATGCTAGTTGTTAGTAATACCATGACTGCAAAACTCCACGCTGGTCTATGAGAGTTGTGAAAAGCGCTTGTGAACTCATCGTGGTGAATCATTTGGATGCTCTGAATATGTAAGAAGAACTTTGGACCATTGCAAACTCTTTAGAATGTTATATAAAGTGTTGTTTTTCCTTGATTTATGACTGTAAAATCTGGTTAAAAGGACAATACAGTGTACCATCCCCTACCTTAACTTGAGGATCCATATGACACTATTTTCTAATCTGTTATAATGTCCTTTTTTCATCACAAACAGACCTGGAGTTGTGTTTTGTTTATTTCATAAATTTTAACACACAAGCCTGCAGATCTAAATATGAACTAATTTTCATAAAATTTGGACCCAAATATTTTGTCCAGATATGGAACGAAATGCAGGGTTCTCATCTGGTGAATCTAATGTTTTGTTTTTTTTTTTTTTTGGAACACACTAGCGTAGAGCATGTGTTGTTTATGTGATTCTGTGTTGTTTGTGTGTGTTTTGACGTCCCTGTTTGCCCCTTTTCCTGTTAGCAAAAAAAAAAAAAAAATAGCTAACCCTAAAAAATAGAGCATTTGAGCTTTGGAGATGTACACAGCAAAAACTGGAGGGTTAAAATTTTAAATTTCAGGGTAAAATATTTCAGTTGTTCAAAAAGTGTTATTTTAACGATTTGATGTGGCTGAAATTATTTCAGCCTCCATTGGTGTTCAGTCAACTTCTCTTGGCACCTCCCACCCTCCACATCAAACTCCCACAAGAGAATACCAGTTTGAACCAGTTTTGTATATAATTTCATTTTAAATCAACTGTGTGGTTTAGCTAAACAAGAACTTTGGTGCAGTGTTACTATTATTAACATTCCAAAAATGTTAAATTAACTGGACTCATTTAAATCCTGAAAAAATGTTAAAATTGATTCTATGAGAGTTAATTTAACACTCCACTATTTGCTGTGTAGAAGGACTAAAAGTAAAGAGTTACTGAAAAATGTGAGTGAATTAAAACAAACACTCCGGTCTGTTTTTGAGGATAAAACAACACTACAGCAAGATTTAAAGCTCACAAGAGTCGGTTTTGTGTAATATAGAACTTTAAAGAACAGAATACTTAACAGAACCATCAGCCTTTTAGTTTATGGTCGAACGCTTTCACCACTAACCCACTGCCACCATTTTGAACTTCACTAGCTCGGCATCATCACCAAACCCAACTACACATTTCATTTAGTTTTTTTCAAATCCCCCTTTTCCATTCCCGTCCCCCGCACTCCTCTTCCTCTTATCTCCGTCACTAAAACTCTTCCACTTCGCCTTCGACATAAGCCCGGCCGCTGTTTTCCTCACTCTCCTCTCCGTCACTTTCTGCCAATAAGCTCGTTTCACTTTGAGCATTAAGGTCCCCGGGGCGAGGCGCAATTAGGGCCTGATGGGTAAAATCTCCAAATGGATGAAACAAGCTCAAGAACGAAGTGAACGCAAAACAGCTCAGAAGAGAAAAAAGGTTAACTAAGCTAACTGTGGCTGGTGCTTTTAATAGTACAGCTGAAAAAAGTATGTTTAAGTATGTCGATTTGAGTAGTTACCCAACTACACATTTCATTTAGTTTTTTCAAATCTCCCTTTTCCATTCCCGTCCCCCGCACTCCTCTTCCTCTTATCTCTGTCACTAAAACTCTTCCACTTCGCCTTCGACATAAGCCCGGCCGCTGTTTTCCTCACTCTCCTCTCCGTCACTTTCTGCCAATAAGCTCGTTTCACTTTGAGCATTAAGGTCCCCGGGGCGAGGCGCAATTAGGGCCTGATGGGTAAAATCTCCAAACGGATGAAACAAGCTCAAGAACGAAGTGAACGCAAAACAGCTCAGAAGAGAAAAAAGGTTAACTAAGCTAACTGTGGCTGGTGCTTTTAATAGTACAGCTGAAAAAAGTATGTTTAAGTATGTCGATTTGAGTAGTTTGGACATGTTAGGTAATGTAAAGGGTTTTTTTTTTTGTTTGAAATGATCAATGAAAGTTCAAAATAGCATTATAGAGCTGCAGCAGTCTTATAATTATGGTGACAAAAACTGACTTGCAACGCACTGGGGTTATGTGGTTTACATTATTTCATTCTGTTTACCCAACCAATGATGCGGTTCTTAGTGGCTTTTTCCAACTGTAGCCTCCTCACAGTTTGCTCAATACAACCGGAAGTGGCGCAATTAAGGCAAACGTCACTTCCAGTCGACACTTTTTTACTGCAAAATATCAGTGGAAACGTTTTGTGTATTTTCCACCAGCTTCATAAATCTGCCTCATCACCAATACTTCTTCCAACAAAGTCCACAAAGGATAAACATTCTTCATGAAGAATTTATCCACAACGAAAAAGAAAACTGAAGCTATTCTCTTTGGACCTCACACTGACGCCCTCACATCTGACCTTGGACCTCTTGCTACAAATTTGCACTGTCCTGTAAAGAACCTTGGTGTTTTTATGGACTCTCTTTTCAACTTTGAGAAACAAATTTCAAATGTTGTTAAAACTAGCTTTTTTCAACTAAGATTAGATTGCCAAACTAAAACCAATCCTAACATGCAATGACTTTGAAACAATCATAGACGCTTTTGTAACCAAGAGACTGGACGATTGCAATGTGCTTTATTCAATCGTCCTTCCACAGGTCACAGTTCGTCCAAAATGCTGCAGCCAGACTCCTCACCGGTTCTAAAAAAGCGAGACCATATTACACCCATCCTCGGCCAACTCCATTGGTTTCCTGTTAAATATAGAATTGATTTTAAAATGTTATTACTTGTTTTTAAAGTTTTGAATGGTCTGGCCCCACAATACGTTGCAGACCTCCTCCAAGTTTACATCCCCAAACGTGCCCTGAGATCCGAGGTCCAGCTCCAGCTTGTAGGGCCCAGAACAAGCCTTAAAACCAGGGGGGACCGGACCTTCTCTGGAACGCTATTAAGTCTCGTCTTAAGACCCACTTTTATTCTCTGGCTTTTAACACCACGTGAACTGCAGGGCCTTCTGTGTCTTTTACTTATTTTGTTTTCTATTGCAGTGCTCGCATTTGTGCTCTTTGTTTTATGCTTATTTTACTTTACTGGTCTTATTGTTTTGAGACTAGTATGATCAAACCTGAGCGCTTATTTTATCATTGTTCTATTACTGTTGGGGTTTTTTTTACGTGTATTTGTGCAGCACTTTGGAAACTGCTCGTTTATGAAATGTGCTATAGAAATAAAGTGGATTGGACAACCATCAAGCGAAGAAAGATGAAAATTTAAAGTCGAACAAATGACTAGCATTAGTGAGCTACTTCTGAGCAAAACTAACCTTATGGTCATGAATAAAACATAAGTAACTTGTTCACTGAGACTGATTCTAGAATTAAAATTAAAAATTGATTTCAAGATGATGATATTATCATAGACAGATAGATTTGTGCAGATTAAATGCTCGACGTGTAATCTGTGAACATCTGTAGCATTCGAACTGCACAAATCTGCCTATCTGCTAATATCATCATCATGAAATTATTTTTATTTTAATTCAAGAATCAGTCTGAGTGAACAAGTTACTTATTAATGAATTACTTATTACTTATGTTTTATTCATGACCATAACTTTAGTTCTGCTCAGGACTAGTTCACTAATACTAGTTGTTGTTTTTGATAGTCGTAGAAAAATTCTTCATTTGTGGATGAAAATTTGGTGATTTATGAAGTTGGTGGATAATATGCGAGACATTTCCACAGATATTTTGCCGTAAAAAGCATTAACCAGAAGTGACGTTTACTCTACGTCGCAGCACTTCTGACCATTGTGAAAAAGATTCCTGATGAAGAAGATTCCTTTCAGCAATGCAGTGATAAAGCAAACGAAGGGTTTAAAGACGCGTTGGAGCTACGTAAATGACTTTGGACAGGAAACTTCAACAGTTTTTGAGGACGTAGCGACATTATGAAATTACTTAAACCTTAGAAGAGTCCATTTTGTGTAATAATAAGGCCTTTAATTCAGTAGATCTACATTAGGGAACTATTAGGGCCAAATTTCTGAAAATGAAACTTGTCGGATTGCTAAAATAAACTGTAGTGAGACAATTGGACGAAGAAGCATGACTCTGGAATTTTAACCTTGTACACTCCTGTCTGCCTATGCTTCCATTGTAGGGAGTATTATACCTCTGGCGACTGAAGATGTCAACGAGAAAACAACACATAAGTAAATAGGACAACAACAACACCTAAAAATTAAGAATCTGACAAATCTCTGTATTTTTGTGAAAAAATCGTTTACGGCCTTAAACAGATGGAAACAAGCAATTACAAGTTGCGTCTGTGGAGAGGCGACCGAAAGAGGAGAGGGGCAGGAAGTTGAATAAAATATGACTTGGGCTTAAAAGCTTGGCAGATGCAGCGAAAGTTTCAATCCAAAAGTGAGATCATAAATTAAAGGATCCGTGTTCTGCTTAATGGACTTTTTGGAGCTTTTGGTCTTTGTTAAAATGTAATGTATTTATTTATTTTTTAGCTAATATAAAACGTTGCATATTTCGCTCAAAAGGAAAAATGTTCCAAAATATGACATCATTAAGAGAGAATCCAGGAAGTGCTTTTTTTTTTTGTTTATATATATATAAAATGTTGCATATTTAGTTGGTCTCCATCTCCAAGGGTCAAAATGCTTTGTTCCAATTTATGATGTCATTAAAGGTTGTACTACTACTGCAACTACTAGTACTACTACTACTACTACTACTACTACTACTACTACTACTACTACCACTACTACTACTACTACTACTACTACTGCTGCTGCTACTACTATTTGCCACTACTACTACTGTTAATAGTAATATTACCACTACTACTGCTAATACTAATACTACCACTACTACTAATACTACTACTTGCTACTGCTACTAAACCTTCTACTAATACTACTATTACTACTACTAATGCTAATAATTCTACCACTACGACTACTACTACTAATGCTACCAATGCTATCACTATTACTACTTGCTACTGCTACTAATACTACTACTACTAGTACTAATACCACTACTACTACTAACACTATTACTACCACTACTACTTCTACTACTAACTAATGCTAATACTTCTACCACTACGACTAGTACTACTACTACTAATAATACTACCACTACTAGTAATACTAATACTACCACTGTTTTAATTTAAGGTATTGTTAAAAGTTGTACAGAGGATTTTCTAAGGAAAGAGAAATACAGCGAAATGCCTCCTCCTGCCTCCTCCTTATTTTTTTTTTTTTACAGCTGCTGTTCGTTCAGAGGGAATCGCGGTTGAAGTGTCAAGAAATCTTAACTGTGAAGAAGCTAAAGTTGGAAAAAGCCGCTAAGAACCTCTGCGTTGGTTGAGTAAACGTGTTCCGTATGTATGAGTCGATTATTGTTCTTTTCTTTTTTGGTCATCATAATTCCAAGGCTGCAACATCTCTTTAATGCTAACCCTAACCCTAATTTAGAAAAAAAAAAAATTCTCCATATAACTTTTAAGCGGTCTTTGTATATTTATTTTTATTCATTTATTTTTGTGTGTGTGTTTGTCTGTTTTTTGCTAATATAAAGCGTCGCATATTTAGTTCCTCCCTCTCCAAGACTTACAATGCTCTGTTCCCCAGTGCTCTGTTCCAATTTATGATGTCATTACGTGATAATCCAGGATACAGGAAGTGCACTTTTGGTCTTTATGCGTGTGTTTATTTTGATAGATGAAGATAGAGAACTAGATGAAGGGCCTAGAGACAGGATTTCTGGACAGGAAACTTCAACAGCAAAGTCCAGCAGCTGTGAACAAGCATGATTTCAAGAGTAAGGAGGAGGTAGGAGGAGGAGTTTCTAAAAACACTTGCTGGATTTCCCTTTCCTTGGAAAATCCGTAGTGCATTTTGAGACTTTTGCAATTTCTGCGTGTTTATCCGCAGAGGGAGTGTGTCGAGTTTAAACAAGTCCACTCAAAGTATCGTGGGTGGGGGTCCGGTGAAGAGGGACCTCCAGAGAAGAGGGTCAAATGGAGTGGCTAATTACACACCGGTGATGTTCCCCTCTTCCCCGTCGGAGAGAGGGGTGGAGGGAGACAGTGATGGATGGAGGAGGAGGTGGAGAAGGAGGCAGCTCTGGTGGGGGGTGGTGTAGGAGGTGGTGGTGGGACATGTGTGGAGGAAGAGGAGGGATAGACAGATACAGGAGCGATAAGGGAGCAGTGATGTGAGCGTGTGAGTGTGTGTGTGTGTGTGTGTGTGCGTGTGTGTGTTTGTGTGTGTGTGTGTGTGTGTGTGCGTGTGTGTGTTTGTGTGTGTGTGTGTGTGTGTGTGCGTGTGTGTGTTTGTGTGTGTGTGTGTGTGTTTGTGCGTGTCTGTGTTTGTGTGTCTGTGAGTGTGTGTGTAGCTCTTAAACGCCACATATATTTAATTATTCGCTATATTTTACAGTTAAAACCTGATGAGAATGTAGATTTAACTACTACTACTACACCTAATACTATTACTACTGCTGCTACTACTACTACTGCTCCTCCTTCTACTACTACTGCTACTACTACTACTACTACTAGTAATGTTGCTGCTACTACTACTACTGCTCCTCCTTCTACTACTACTGCTACTACTACTACTACTACTAGTAATGTTGCTGCTACTACTACTACTGCTCCTCCTTCTACTACTACTGCTACTACTACTACTACTACTAGTAATGTTGCTGCTACTACTACTACTGCTCCTCCTTCTACTACTACTGCTACTACTACTACTACTACTAGTAATGTTGCTGCTACTACTACTACTGCTCCTCCTTCTACTACTACTGCTACTACTACTACTACTACTAGTAATGTTGCTGCTACTACTACTACTGCTCCTCCTTCTACTACTACTGCTACTACTACTACTACTACTAGTAATGTTGCTGCTACTACTACTACTGCTCCTCCTTCTACTACTACTGCTACTACTACTACTACTACTAGTAATGTTGCTGCTACTACTACTACTGCTCCTCCTTCTACTACTACTGCTACTACTACTACTACTACTACTACTACTGCTACTACCTCCACAACTACTACTACCACTACCACAACTACACTTACTAATAGAAATATTAGTACTACTACTACTACCATTATACTACCATTACTAACACTACTACTACTATCACTTCCACTACTACAACTGCCAAAACAAATACTATTACTACTACTAATACTAATACTACCACTGCTACTACTACTAATAATACAAACCGACAACTCATGGCGAGCCCAATAATGTACCTCCCAGTACTGCAACTATCATTCTGGAGTGAAGTACTGTCGTTACTCTATGAGGTAGGGTCCAAACTGCAATCTCTATAAAATAAAAGTACAATCTAAAGGGACACAAAATGCTTTTCTGATGTGGGATCTGGTGCCTGCTTGTCTCCATGGAGATGTTACTGCTCGATGTTCCGCAGTGTGGCTTTAAACATATTCACTTGTGGTTTAATGGCTTAAAAATACGTTGCAAACATGTGGATATACTGTATTTTCCCAGGCTAAATTTGCTGTAAAAGTCAGAATCCCCTGGCTCCCTCCTCGAGCGCAGACCCCGCTGGAGCAGGGTGACCTCACAGGTAATTGGGTGCTGCCGCTGGGTGCTGCTGGGTGCTGTTGTACTGTGAAGATAGGCCTGTCAGGATAGGCTCAGCTTAATGGAGTGTAATAGGCCCAGTCTGTCAGAGGCACTGGAACACGGGCCAGACAGACAAGTGTGATACAAGACAGCACTGGACGCACAAAACACTAAAATACTGAACAAGTGGACACACAAAATACAAAAATACTGTGTGATACAAGACAGCACTGGACACACAAAATTTATAAATACTGAATACTGAGGCTGGAGTTTCACCATAAATAAAGAATTGATTTGGAAAACAATTTGGAAACTACCACTACTAATAGCAATATTACTACTACTACTACTACTACTACTACCACCAATATTAATACAACAATCAATACTGGTACTGTTATTACTACTACTGCTCATAACAACAGACCTAATGACATAATCACATCATCACCACCGCCACTACTGCTATTGGTACTACTACTACTACTACTACTCATAACCACAGCCCTAATAACTACTACTACTACTAACACCACCACTAAAACTGCTACCTCTCATACTACTACCAATACTACTACTACTCATGACAATAGACCTAATGAACATAATCAGATCACCACTATTAATACTACTACTACTACTACCACCACTACTACTACTACCATCACTACCACCGCTACAACTACTACTACTATTATTGGCCATACTGCCACTACTACTACTACTACTACTACTACTACTACTACTACTACTACTACTACTACTACTTATAACAATAGACCTAATGAACACAATCACATCACCACTACCACCACTACTACTGCTACCACTACTACAACTACTACTACCACTACTATGACTACCACCTACTTCATCCCATTATATTATGAAAGCACTAATCATGTTAGAGTATTATGAATGAGCCTTGTGTTCCTCACTCTGGTAATGTGGGCAACAGAGGAGAGCTGACACACACACACACACACACACACACACACTGTAAACATGTGTCGTTCCTCTAGTGTTAGCTTATAATGAATCTGCCCCGTTAGCTAAATGCTCCTTCAAACTGGAGTGACGAATAGTCTGTTTAAAGGTCACCATGTATCAAATAAATGCTTTTGGAGGGTAATGACTTAGAATGAATACAAAAGAAACACACACTGGAGCTTGGACACTTCGAATTTCTGTGTAGCTGTGAAAAGAAGTACTCAGTTTTGTAATTAAGTAAACATACTGATTCTGGAGCAAAGAAACACTCCAGTAAAATTTGGATGAGCTGTGAAACATATTTGATTTGGAAAAACTATGAAACGTATTCAACTTGGATGAGCTGTGGAACGTATGTGAAGCGTATTTGATCAAAAAACTTTTGTCCAGTTGGCAAATTGAGTTTCTCCTTTGCCATGGATTCTACCTAGATCACTAAGGAATTTTAAATGTATCTTGAGAACTGTAAGTAAGTATTAAAGTACCTGAAAAAAAGTACTTAAAGAGTAAAGCTTTCACAGTTTTATGATCTAATAAAGCTTCAAATGTACTGA
>KN491869.1:16161-30671 GCA_000787155.1 Scartelaos histophorus
CACACACACACACACACACACACACACACACACACACACACACACACACACACACACACACACACACACCAGCCACAGGGCAAAGAGGCTGAGAGCTACAGGCAGACGATGTTCACAGACCGGAGGTAATTAAAGCTACAAGGCCATTTCAGAGAGACACATCTGATTACTTTCATTTTTGTTGTAATTTGTGCAGTTACACAAGCAAAAAAGTTGAAATGTAATGTATGTGGACTAAAATACAGTATTATACATAACTCCATAAGGCTTGTTAACATCTCTAGCCTCTTGTAGAGCATGAAGATAAAGCTAAACAGCTGTATACAGTCTAGTCCATTAGATGTTGTTGTCATCTAGGTGCACACTTGACTGGGTGACGGATGAGTAACCCTATGTCTAAACTTTTTTAATGAGGGCCAGATTGCAGCATATTCAAAGTGAAGGGCCACAAACCGGTCTTCAAGTGGATCGTTTAGGTGGATGCATTTTTCATGGTTTTAACAGAGCCACCCTATCGTTAATAAGACTCATAACAGAAATTTTTGAGCTGTATGACCATGAAAAGTGATGTTATTCATATTTTAGAGGGAGAATTACTTATGTTTGTTGTTAAAAGTTAAATATGGGCCATTTAAGCAGAAGGCTTGAGAGCCAAGAAAAATTGGGCCCTGGGCCCTAATCTGGACTCCCTTGTTCCTAGTAAATGCTTTTGTAAAATGAGTAAATTTGCAACTGCGTGTTTATCCCTGACAGACAGATGATGACACTATTCTTCATATGCAGAGTTTTAATTTACACATTCTTAAATGTAGGTAATATGCAATAGATAACATTCATATTTCATGCCATGTTTCATCTCTAGTGCAAAAGGTCTCTCTTGACTGTCTTTTCTTTTCTCTTTGATCAAAGACAATGTCAGTTTACCATGACACTGTGAAGAGATCCATTCAAGCTTCTTTCACTATAGAGTAGGTACAAACACTGACAGCTGTTGCAACAGTCGTTCTAGGGTACTGATTTTTCATTTCGTTTGCCAAACACGACAAATGAGGCATAACAGTGGTGAGGAGTGCAGTGCTTGACTGGGGCAATTTAATTGTCATGGTGTGTTTCCTTTGTAAAGATAATGATGGTACACTTGTCCATTTGTGCAGGGCTTGTGTGGTGTGGGTGGGCTCATGCCAACATATGTGCTGGCATGTGCCTCTGTGTGTGAAGACCAGCACAGATGGAGACAACGGACCAGCGATGATGAGAGAAGAGGAGCCTGGCCAATGTTATCGCCGTAAGACGACACTTCTGGCTTGGCCATTTCGGTTTTCTTCTCAATTGTAATGCTTTAAGAATTCTTATCACATACAAGTATTTATACAAGATTACTCATTGGACATTAAGCATTGGAGTTATGTCTTTTATCTTATAAATGAAAAAAAAAAAAACTCTCCATAATTGTTCCATTCTACATCACATCCTTGAAAGTCTTCAGCTGAGAGCAGAGCATAGCACCTGACTGTACAGGGTTTTTTTATTTCTACAAACAAACAAACAAACAAACAAACAAAATAAAAAATAAAAATAACAATAACAACAATTGAAAATGAAAATAAATAAATAAATAATATAAAGCGTTTGAATAATGTCCACATTCTACCATAGTAAATTCATTACAAAATGATCTGTACCAAATTCTCAAAGACTGCAGGATGAAGGATGGAAAAATGATTTGGAGTTTTTTGAAATATACATTTGGAAATGTGATTCTTATGACCACTTTTTCCCCAAATACTGGTATTAGCTTCTGCATCAGAGCTGTAAGACCCACTGAAGTGAAGACTAAAGTGAGTGCCCTTGAGTGAAAAGTCTTTTCTTACCTCCAGGTAAACTGATGGGGCCACAGCCTTTGCCCTGAGGGTCTTCTCGTACTATGTAGATACTCTTCTTACAGAGCCTCCAGAGGCCAAAGTGTGCTGCTTCACAGGTGGCATTGAGCTTCTCCACACGGGGGCTGAGCACGGCCCAGTGGTCCGTCACCACCGCAGCCAGCATGGACAACATGCCCACCACAATCACCACAGACGTGATCTTCACCTTGGTGGCCTGCTCCTCAAACATGTCCGTGTTTGTGAGGTTGGCTGAAGTCACTGGACTCCAGAGGTGTCCTTCAGGAGAGATGTTTTCACTACAGCACAGTGTCCCTGTGAGCTCTCCACCGCTCACTCCTTCGTCTCCTCTGCCTTGTGCCTATGCTCCGTAAAAAGGGGCCAGATAACATTGGCCTAGTTTCTCCTCCTCTCCCTCCTGAGTTGCCCTTGTGGAGCTGGAGCCATTTTGCGCTTAACTGAATATACTAAGATGTGTTCTTGGACTTTTACAGCTTTCTGAGGCATCAGTGTGACAATCTTTACTTTAGTGTCCAGTGATGCGTATTTTTAAAGATTTTTTCACTATGCCTGGTAGCATCATGGATAAACTCTTTCCTTTATACCATGTTTGGGGCAAATACAACTCATTTAAAACAAGTCATGTGACTGTGTTGCTACAGAATAGTTAAAACTACAAAGCCTGTGCATTACAGCTACTTAGTCCTGTGAAAACTAAATTAACTCTCCATTGATATTAAACCTGTGGTGTTCCTAACCAGCGTTCTCTAATTTGAGAATATTCTGTGTCAAATTCCAATAGACTATAAAGTGCGGGCAGCTCATTAGTTGCTGTGCCAGCAGATTCCTCAGGGACACATCCTTTATTAGATGATCGCCTCAGAATGAGACGGTCTACTTATTCAACCAATCAGCTTCTGAGATTTGAGAAACAGGTCCCACCTGATGCAGCAGATGATCCACATTTAACAAGATTGAAAAATCCTACCTATGCTACCCTACCTATCCTCACCTTCACTTTTTGCCTAAGTTTACTTTGCCATAATTTATACCATAATTTGAATTTTGGGGGGAGTTTTTTGTGTTTCCTGAAAAAACTGAAAAAATGACGTATGCATTATTTTAGGAAGGTGTCGATATGCAACTAATAAATTAAGAAATAAAACTTTCTTGAGTGTTTACCAGTTTTTGAAATGTTTAAACATCATTATGAGTCTGCAGAAGTCAGAATGAAAGGAGCTGCTTTTTATAAACTGCCCTACCCCACTGGAGACAGGACTGTGGCCCATTTTAGCACTTACACACACACAATACCCCAGCTTCTTAAAATACTGAATGACAGAATATTTCCAGATACAAGAACGGAAAAATAGTCTGAGCCATCATTTCAGCTGGTCTATTTTTGCTTTTACCTTTTTCAATTCAAGGCAATAGTGATTGCTGAGGGTGCAAAATTGTGAATAGCCAAATGCAGAATTGGGAAAAAGAACACAATGACTATTCACTATTCACTATTCAACTTAAAGAAACATTTTGTGCCACTGAGAGACAAGATTATATTTGCAACCTCTGTAGGCCAGTACAAATCATGACACACTTTGCACCTTTATACACAAAATGCAAAAACATAAAAAACTGACATATAAAATAAACCTATAAACCATGTTATAAACATGTTCCCTTAGTTGTATTTTAGTAGATTCTGATTCTAATCCTGTATTGTTTTGCATTTGAGACCTACCTCTGCCCTTTATTATCTAAAAGATTCAGGCGCAAGAAATAGAAAATAGAAAAGTTTTTAACAGGAAGTCAGTGAACTTTCAATCAATCGCTGTTTACCAAGACTGTGATGTAAAATAATGATCTATATCTGTTTTGATTCTACCCCCAAACGTTTAATGTGCCTTCTAAACTCTTAAGTGATACAACCTTTCTTCTAAATTAAACCACGCTTTAAGTCGAAAGAAACCACACCATGTTTTCTGTAAACACAATCAATGGAAATGAATAATCTTTGATAAATCTGTACTTGTCATTCTTTCCCTGGGCCTGTGCTTTATCCTGGGGACTTCTGTCCTTAAGTGTGTAATAATGTGTGTAATAATAGTCTATTAAGGGAGGGTCCATGTCCTGCTGTCTTGTCTGGTGGCCTTCTGACACCCCCCCATTCACCCCCTTCCAGGGAGTGATAGACTGTGTGTGTGTGTGTGTGTGTGTGTGCGTGCGTGCGTGCGTGCGTGCGTGCGTGTGTGTGTGTGTGAGACAGTATTAAACGCAAACACACAAACACCTTGCATCCGCTGCGTCTCCAAGCAACAAGCGGTGGACGAGCGAGCGCTGGGCAGTGCGTCACTCACACTGGGTGTCATACACCGGGGGGATCACCGTTATCACGACAAAAGAAATCTCTGAAAAGTCTGAGGGCCAAAAAGGTCTTGCATTCACATGTGATTGGTGTTCAACAGTCAGTTTTGGTAAGTAACACAAACCAAAAATCACTGAAATGAGGATTGACACACAAACTCAGTGATTAGCTTCACTTACGGTTACCCAGGTTTTATTCCTGGCTGAAAAAACATGCTTAATTGGAGGCTAAATTTACCCGTACCAGAAGAGATTGCCTGGCCTTCAGAGAAGACCCAACTGTATTCATTTGCCAATGACAGGCAACATTACTCAAGCAGAATTACATTAGCCATGCCCCCAGGTCATTTCTGTGAGGGTCATGTTAATATTCCATCACTATGAAAACAACACAAACAGTTAGTGCGCGTTAGCCTGCGTATCAGCCTGCTTCTCTGTCCCATTTGACCTTACTGCTTGGGAGCCTCTGGACACTGAGCTACATGATATGTGGAACTGAGATCTAATGAACACAAATTGCACATAAATAAAATTAGGCTGAAATTGCAAAAGCATTGATGTAGTTGTTTTGTAGAAACACAGGATAACAACCAAAATATAATTTTCCCTGTCGGGTAAACAGCATAAAGAAACTGTTTGGTTGCTCGTGAGGAATGGCATCTGAAAGGACAGAACACTGCACTTAAAGTTTCAAGAGCCAGTTTGAATGACTTTCCTCAAAACAATGTAACTTTAGACTAGAGTGGTCTGGCAGCTGAGCTTTGAGCAACTGAGAGGTGAACAATCAAGACTCAAGGTCATCCACAACTAACCGCCCTCCATGGAAAACCTTTTTTTAAAGAGACACAACAATGTAACCCTGATTTAGTTTATTTTTAAATATACAATAAAAAGGACAGTAACAAGACATGGAACAGGAAGTCTGTAACAAAGGCACTACTATTCAATGTCAGAAACAGTCACATAGTTCTGGTCATTTTTCCTAGAATAGAAACGTCCTGTTAACACGTCTGCACATGGACCTGTTTAATCACAGCAGCCTCTCCTTACACTCTAGGCTCTGCTGTTTTTGTTTTTTAGATTTTGGTGATTATTACATGTCACATGTGTTGACAAAAGTTTTTATTCAGAAATGACACTTGGTCTCCACTTCAGTCTCTAATATAGAATAATTCAAATATGAAAACTATCATCTTAAAGGTCTTCGGATAAATGTGGTCATTCCTCTTTACTGTGTATTTGGCAACTGGGAATGCTCAGCAGACTCCATGATGTAGGTTACATTTAGGGTCTCTTAGTGTAGGTCACACATGTTGTGCAGTGACCCCCAGACTTGACAGTACTTTGGTCACTTTGAGGGTTGTAAAGTGCTCTGTAAATGAATACTGATTAATGTATGAATTTGAGAAGCCATTTACACACTTTATGTTTCCAATTTTGAAATCCATTTTTACCATTGAACATAGAGCCAAGCATCCAAAGTAGATACTTTTGGCTTTTGGGGCTTAATGGGGGAGAATGAGCTGGTTGTCTCTTATCTAAAAGCCTGTTTGAGCATCCACCTCATGAATATCCCATAGCCTCCTCAAATGCTATAATTAACACATGACAAAACCTCATGTTGTTCAATGTTTTTTTCTTGTTAAGCTATCTGTCCGTTAGTTCCTTTTGTGCTTCTGACAAGTAAATTGTACCCATTTCACAAAAACAATAATAAGCACATTCAGCAAAATACAGCTGGTGCACAAGAGTAGAAAATGTTCTTTACTTACGTTTTCTTACGTGCCACCTTACTTTACAAAACAAATATTCAAAATACAATACTTTGGGGCTGAAAGCCACTGTAAGCAGAATATAATTGGTATATTTTCACTGCAGAATGATTCCAGATTACAAAAGGTGTTCACCTGTACATGTCCTAACATGTTCTTATACATTTATATACAGGAGGTGACTACTTTACAGTACAAACACATAGAGATTTTTTTCACACTAGAAAATTGTACAGATGGCTTTCTTTTACATAGGCTTGTTTAGTCCCTTTTTTGTATGATACCACAAGCACTGAAAATAATCAAATATTGTATTTCAGGTTTGTGAGTTTGCTAATATCCACAACCAGCTGAATAGCTCTAAGACTGTAAAGACACACTGATCAAACATTCATTCATAAAATCTTAATGGCATTTTCTCCAATTGTAAATGTAAATGTATAATTATCTCATAGGCTATACCTGAGAGAACTAAAGACTGTACAAGTAAAACAGTGGTCACCAGGGAGATCTATGGGTAGAATGACTAACAACTGGACACCAGTGGATGGCTCAGGTCTTTAGTTGTGACTGGTGTACACACGTGTACATCTGAGTGGAAGGACCGTCTAAAAGATATAGAAGATACACACGGGACAAAAACTGACATTAGTTCACGCCGATAAACGCTGGAGGATATATTCGCTCCTAAAGGCCTACAGGGGGAGAGCATAAGGCAAGGCTTAACTTACAGAGACATGTGGAGTTGACTTTTCATTAGCACCATGTTATGTCATTTACAAGTCTGCTGAGGACACCACTCTTGGACATGGTGTGTAGCAGCAGCTGCTCAGGTCAAGAAGGCTGTTAAGTGCACACTGCTCATTTAGTGAGCCTGCCACAGCGGAAAGGTAACACTGATTTGGCTATGGCACATTTAATGGGAAATCTGCTTTGAAAGTCTTAAGCAACAAAAAGAGAAACACATAGTTTAACTGACTTTGTCCAGATCACTGTCTGAAATGTTCTCTTCAGGAAAGCCTCTTCAGTTTGTGACTATTCCAAGACAGGTCGGCCATGTTGGTTTTGTTCCAAAGTGAAGCTGCTTACACTGGCGTTGTCCTGCGGTTGCCTCCGTCTTTTAAATCATTGGGAAAACAGTTATGGACCTGTAAAAACTCAGCTGCCGCCTCGTGTTCTGGGCTGTAGGTGTTTTCGGTGACACTGTCTCGTGCTAGTGCATACATAGACAGTTCATCTAGAGGTCCGCTGGAAGACGGTGCCCTCTTTAGGCCAACTACTGGAGAGTTTTCACGCGACGCTTCAGTTGAGTGAGAGCTTGTGTGGGACGTCCGCCGACGATAGCGAAAACTGGGTATCCTGGAATAAGGAGAGGAGGAGGAGAGAGAGCGGATGAACTCTCGCCGAGCCTTCCAGCGAATCTCTTTGTTTTTCTCTATGTAAATGTTAATGGCCAGCACTGCCACAGTCTCTGCCACAATGAAGGAGAGGGCGCCAAAGTAGAAGGACCAGCCGTATGAGTAGGAGTATTTTTTGTCATCGTCTCGTTTGTCATTGGGGTCACCAGCGTTGCTGGAGATGTACACAATAATCCCGATGATGTTGCTTAGGCCTAAAAAGAAAAAGACCATGTCAGTGAACCATGAATAATATTTGATAGTGCACAATATACCAATGGGTACATCTCTGAGAGAGCGGAACAGTGCTTGCCTGACCAGCCAGTCCCTTTTACATTCTGTTTGAATCCAGAAAAGACTGGAATCAGACAATTGAAAGTGAAAGTCCTCCATCCTAATTTGAGACGATCCAACCACAGCTGTTAATTTGTAGCACGTGTCTCTCAAATGCAGCAGACGTCTCTTGTAACATTCAGAACAAAATAAAATAAAACAAATTCTTATACTTGAGACAAGTATTAGTTTGGTGCTTCAGTGGTTGAAACAGTAAAATCTGTGCTGGTTCCCTGTCTTTTATATTTTTTTTCTCTCCTTTTTCATGTGTAACGAGCAACATTTTTTTTTGATGCGAACAGAACATGTGTCTGTCTGATTAATCCTCCTGCCAATCATGCCCTCTGAAATCGGGGAGACACAATACAGCTCCAGATCCTCTCTTCTTTGTAAAGTTTTATCAAAGTGTGTGGTTTTGTGTGGTCAAGTAAGAACTGTGCAGTCACAATCAGTAACAAGGCATCCGTTTCAAAAGGGCAGAAGCACGCATTAGTTTTGGTTGTCCTGCTGCCATACAGTGTCATTACATCCCATTTTATTGTTGACCTGACACAAAGGGCTGAAATGATGATTGCTTGAATCACTGTTCTAATCACTGACAGAAGCCGCATTGTCCAGTAGAGTTCAGCTTTATGATTGCTCCATTGATCCCGCTGGATGTGTGACCATAAGTAGCCCAGCTGCAGTCACCTCTTTCTGGGCTAAAACACACAGTGAGCCCTGGTTTAACACTCACCTGCTGCTACAAACAGGATGCCCGCGCTCAGGAGGACCGTGTTGGTTCTATTATAGAGACGACCCACCCCCACACACAGCCCCCCGAGCATCAGCAGCACAGTGCTCAGGATGGGGAACATGCTGGAGGCGCGCACGATACCTGGACACATATGGACATCACATTCACAGAACATAGACATTTTAATAAGCATATCTTGAGTTTTAACTACTACATTGCTATCAATATTTTTGGGTCAATTTTGAGGTTTAGAAAGTAAAAAAGTTTCTGGATATATTGTTACTTTCAGGAAGAGAGGGATGTCCACAGAAATAAAAAGTCTGTGCTATGCTATATGACACATTTCCATGGATGGTGGAGTCTATTGAACTGTAAAGCTGGCCTTCTGTGCAGCCTGGTTAATGGGCTGCACTGAAAAAACTTTTGTTCTCTCCGTCATAATAGGCAGATCCTGAATTGGCTGCGACTTCAGACGAGGTAAAGCCAAACTCATCACAATCCTTCATGAGTCATTTTTAATTGTTTGTCAGGGAAATTAAAGGCCCCTCATTACTGCGCAAAGATGGATTTTAAAAAATCATTATCATGAAATAACAGAGTATTAAATTAAGATTAGCTTCCTGTTCCAACTTCAAATAAAAACTTACGCAGTAGGTACTCAGAGCTGTCTGTGTCATAATCATTGTCGTCAGGAAAGTGGTTGATTCTGTAACAGCTGCCTTGATTGATACCTACAAAACAAAGAAAAGACATTTGGGGTCAGATAATGAATCACAGCCCACTTGCACAACTGTGTGGAGAATACTAATTAACTGGGGCTTTGGAGCAGGAAATGTCCAACATATTTTTAGCCTATAACATAGATATTATTTAAATCAAACCAACAAGTCACATGGGTGTGGTTAAATATAACATAATTCATTTACATTTTGGAGCAGAACTGCAGAAATGTCCGTGCATGCATCTTTTTTTAATTACTAAAATTAAAGCTCCTTGGAGGTTTCTAAACACAGCACATTGTGAGCATGTTCACCGCATACACTATAATGGTCTCTTCCTCTGAGTCACTGGAAGCCAAAGGATCAGCTTTACTTAAAGGCACCAAATCAGTTTGAACAGCTTTGCCCCGAGCACAGGTCACAGTGCCTATAGACAGATATGAAGAGTATATAGTAGGTGGGAGAAATGGAGGTTAAAGGGGCTGTAAGTGAGCAAAATAAACATCAGCTCGTGGAGAGAGGGAGGTGGGCCTGGGTTAATGGATGTGCACAAAGACGTGTGGTTTGGACCATGAAACGTGCCATGTGTCAGTCAGCAGCACACAGGACTGTCATCATTACCAGGGTGAAATTAAATATTGTTTAGATATTTTTTTAAATTACACATACAAAAACTGTTTTAGACTTTAAACATTGATGTTTCAATGAGTACTTTGCAGATATAAGCAATCAGTGATCAAGCTGAAATCACAGAGAAGGATAAACCTGTTAGATTTAACCTGTCTGAGCCTGGAAAGCTTGAGCATTCTATATTTGATAAATACTGTCTAAGAAACTCTACAAAGATTATTCGACGCACCATGATATTACATACGGCCATTAGCATTAAAGGTTCACGGGGTCCACAGTCTGCTTGTCTACAGAGAGATGTAACTGTTATGTCAATACAATACAGTGCAATTATAGTATGGCATTAAATGTATCTATCTCCATGGGGACAAGCAGTTGGACTCAACTATTTTTAACAGCCAAATCTTGAATTAATACAAGATAGTTTTATGTCTTACTTAACCAGAAAAGTAACATTATACACGTTTAATACTTCTCCATTTCCTCCAGTGCTTCATTTCATGTGTTTCATTATTGTGTAGATAGACAGCTGTTGTTGAATCCCCGTCACTCCCAGGACGCCCGTCAACTACATTTCCCAGGTGTCGAGCTCGGTACACACCAGCGTGACTGTCTGCCACATGGCTTTAAGGCCACACTATTAACTGGGTCTGCCACTTAATAAAGGACATCAAATTAATTAGCGTCAAATGTGTAGTTGAAATGGAGCAGGCGTTTCTGTGTCTACTCACTGATAGGATACAGGAGGAAGACTATTTTGAGGTTTGATGTGAGACGTCACTTCAGGCACATGTGGCTATCAAGAACAGACTAGGTAGAAAAATACAAACCTTATGGCTTATCTTTAATTGCAGTGTAAACACCAAGTCACATTTTTCTTATTATATTGAGATTATTTGCCCTTTTTAAATACACTTATGATTATTATTGAGTGAACAATATACATGACCTCCATAGTAATACAGTGTTTTTATTGTTCATTCTTGATTAAACTGCACTGACAGACTTATGGTTCTCCTGTCCCTGGGGTGTCCAGTGTGTCATGTGTAAAATGTATTTAATTTAATTTAAATATTGCATTTGCCAGTGAGTTTATGTTATCAGTCTATACTATATCAAGAGACAAGTTTTTGTTTTTTTTTTTTTAATTCTGTGCAAGTAAAATAGAAAATTAATCTTACTATTTTGACCTAATGAGAGACAGACGTGATGTTATTTGTAGCTTCTTACAGTCCATAGTACCGAGATGCACTCAAACATGCAGGTGTCTGTCTGCCATGAGCTATATTAGTACATATAAGAAAATAGCTTGTTTTTCGTTAGTTTAGTTTAAACAACACGCATCACTTAATCTCTTACCTTGGAGCCAAAAAAGACTAAATTAAAAGCATGTCTTTTTCAGTTGGAATGTTTTATTGCACCTAAAGAAACACGTATCCATACTGTAAGGGGGTTGCATTTCCACAAACCTGACTCATAGCCTGGAGGAGGGCTCACACTTGCTTGTCTCGGCTACATTATTCTACAGTATGGGATTAAAATGCATCTATCAGCATGGGGAATGTTGCAAAGTATGGTTTTAACTCAGGCAGGTGACAAGTCAAAGTTGCTGCACGGTGTTGCTTTAAATTCAGTATATTGGAGCAGATGGCACCTCTTTGCTTGTTTTGTGAAAAGGAGACACTCGTCTACAATGTTGTTACAGGGAGGTCAAAGGAGTCAATGGAGAGAAGAAAACTCCAAAGACAGAAGCAGCGGAAAAGGGCAAATGTGTTTTGCAGATAAAGGTCAGGATGGTTGTACAATGTGGGAAAAGACATGACCATACTGGAGACAGAAATCCTACTATTACATTGAAAGGAAACTTGTACATGTAAGAATGTCAGTTCAATCTACATGATTTGACTAAAGATGCTGTTTTCCATTCACCATAATTAAGTCTGTCACGATAAATACTATATCAGCTTCTCGCTCCATACATGTTGGATGGGAAAAAAATTTTTGGGTGTCAATATTTATTTTAGGTACTTTTTGGGTTATTTTTCTGATTTGTAAAAGTTTGATTTGAAAGTTGAATTATGAACTTCTATGGCTCAGATACAAACTAAATACTATTAAAGTGTTGCATTCTGGTATTTATATTATTATTTTATCATCTATTGTAACTTCAACAACATAGCTCACTTCAGAATGTGTTTTTGTGACAGGCATAACCATGATAACTCCATAGCCTCCCATCTCTAGTCTTTCTACTATAACTCTTAGAGATGAAACACCTGGAACACACTAGCCTCCCTTCAAATGTGTCACCCCCAAACAAGACAAACACACTCTATTACAATCTTGTGCAGAGACTGAATTATACTGTCAACATCCAAATGTCATAGTTATGGCACAATAAACATTTTTAACCACACCATTGTTTAAAGTTACACTATACTAAAGTTACCTGATTAGAGGAAGGAGATGCAGTTTAAAGTTGCTTCTAACTCTTTAAAACTCTTATAGTAGGATACCACACTCAGGTGGAGGAGAGGACCCAGTTTTCCCTATTGAATGTGTGGTATTTTCAATATCTAGAGTGTCTTCAGTAATAACAGAGTGAGCATCTTCGAGGCTGTAGGCTACAGATAAGCCCAAGGTTAAGGCTTTGTATTTGTATCCTGACTCACAAAAAGTAACTTTTCTAATGGAGACTCTACCTACATAACTCCATGCTTGGACTATTCTGTGGTATGACATTAAACATATAGATCTAACATTTATTCATAACAGGTGTTTCTATTTTTCAAAAATACAATAATTGCTTCTTGTGAATAGGGGCGATTCTCCACAGATCTGAACTGTAATGTAGCATAGAACTTGTCTCCCTTGTGATAGATAGTTTTAATGTATACTGTGAAACATTCTAGGCAAACCAATATAATTTCCATGGCGACTGAAGCTGGTGGCGGACCCTCCACTAGAAATATTACACAATGCACCCATAAACCAGACTGAGAAGTCTGGAAATCCCTGAGAGCCACATGAGCAGAAATAAAGATTCATTCATATTCAAAATATTCAATACAAACATTTTCTAAATCATTTTTATGTGTCTGTTAAATCATTCTTTTACTAAACATTTATTCCTTTACATGTGGCTCTCTGTGTCCTCTAGGAGAGAATTGGCATGTAATTGTAAAATCAACCAATATTTTTCCAGTCCAAGAGAGTCTAAAAGAAAAGCAATTTGTAGCAGAAATCAGTGATTCAGTGATGATATGGCTGACAGTCGGTTAATTAAATTGTCACCAGGCTGCGATTTTGTCAAACACAACATTGCTGAGGATTTTCATGTATCTGCACGGTTGGGGTCTGTGATCTGCACTGAAGTGTGGTATGATTCAAATAAACAAGATGTAAAAGATTACATAGGAGTCATGGCCTGGAAGGAGACAGTTTTAAAAGACAAAACAGGTGATGTCCTGGTTTTGTACTTTACTTTAATCTAAAGTCTAAAGTTGTTCCAAAAAATCATCAAATTGATCAAGATCATCATAGTTGTAGAATAATCCTGTTTACATGATGATCTATAGGACCTCATTAAACATTTGGGCAATTCCAAAAAATAAACCCACATTTTAGGATTTATTACAATATTGTAGCCCATAGCCCCTATAGAACTGATCAAAATGTATACTGTTATGGCAATTATTAACAGTGGTACAGAACATGAGGAAAGGGAAAACAAACAGGAAATACACTAACATAAGTGAACTGGAGTCTTTGGGCTTATTATTGTCCCTTATCCCACTAGACTTTAATTACACTTGCTTAATGCACATTCAAATGGCACAGTGTGGCTAGCTCTGTCTCAAACACACCTGCACCTCCCTGTATTAGCTTGCTTTTCATGCTTGCTGCGTCCAGTGTAAACACAACCAATGTCCTACTGCTCACACCAATCTCCCACCAGCTGAGATGTTTACTGTAAATACATACCTGCTAATTGAGTTCCTAGAGGCTTTTAATGGAGTCATTATATACGTTTTAATGCATCAACATTTCTATGCAAATCAATGAAGTTGATGTGATCTGCAAGCTGTGAAAATAATGAGAGTAAATAAATGGACATAAACGCCACATTCCAAATAGGGAGTGACCACGGGGGGCGCTTCTGGCTCCATCTGTGTTTTTGGTATTGATATTTTGTCTGTAAATAAATTCTTATTCCTAATATGGAACTTGGCTCTAAATTCACTCCTACAACTGCCAGCCTCATAAGCATCGTTTGACTGGACCTGAATGCTAAGGCTGATGTCACACTCTCTTAGTCCACTTCCTTACACAGTCTAAGGCCCATATCTAAACCAGCTTTTTTTTTCAACTCATATGCAGTTTGTTGGACCTGTGTGAACCACTTTTCGTCACTTTCACCAAGTCAACTCTCTTTACTAGGAAAGATGCCAGATGCTCTCCTGCCTTCACCACAACAAGGTCCCAGTTCAAACCGCTGGCTGATGAAGACTTTGAGCTAAGATATTGTAAGATCTGATTAAGTGAGCTGCTGATCAACATGTCAGTTCAATCTGTGCCTACTGTTATGGTCTGTGCAAAGCTGCCCCCCTACATAAAAAGGCTGTGTTTGTCATTATGACCGGAGGGGTGTACGTGTGTGTGGGGGGGTGGTAGTGGTG
>JACN01061405.1:0-11694 GCA_000787155.1 Scartelaos histophorus
CCCCACAGTCACCAGGTCTCAACCCGAACCTCAAACGGGAGCTTCGTGTCCTGGATGTGCATCCCACAAATCAACTGCATGATGCTCTCCTATCAGTATGGGCCAACATTTCTAAAGAAGCCTTCAGCACCTTGTTGAATCAATGCCACATAGAATTAAGGCAGTTCTAAAGGCAAAAGGGGGTCAAACACCGTATTAGTACGGTGTTCCTAATAATCCTTCAGGTGAGTGTAGCTCCACCTCTTCTTCAAAAAGGATTGTGATAATCAGTGTCTCTGATTGACCACTGTTGACCCAACTTTATTTGTATTAGGGCTAATTAGGCTTAAGGTTAAAGGTGCAATGCGTAACATTTCTAGTAGAGGGTCTGTGCCATCTGCTTGTCTACATGGAAATGTTATTGCATTGTCTCGAATGTTCCAGTGTCAATCAAATTACCGATCACAAAGAAGACAAGCAAATTACAGCACTACACTGCGTTACAACTCAGATCTGTGGAGAGTCTGTAATTATATATGCTGGATGGATATATTTAATGTCGTACCATGGAACATTCCAGGGAAAGCAATAATATCTCCATGGAGACACGCAGGTAGTGGACCCTTCACCAGGAAAAGCTGCACAGTGCACATTTCAGATACACTACAATGTGTTCATAGAAAAATGTTTTATTTGCATTTGACCCGTCCTTCAATACCACATATCTCTGGCTGCTCGAAAGAAATGGCAATGAGACTTTCTTGCATTCCTTTGCCTGAACACCTACGGATGGTGACGATGCCAGGCAGACTCTCCAGGTCCACCCCCTTTCCCACGCCTTTGTTTTTGTATTATATTTTTGTATTGTATAGTGATTTGTACCTCCAGCGCCCACTCCCCTCCTCTGTTGCAAATTGAGTCTTCATGTGTGTGATTATGTGCTTATGTCGTGGAGGTGTCTTTTTTTTCCCTGGTCCCACATTATGCTCTGATGCTGAGATGCTGAGATAGCAGCAAGACCTGAATTTCTCCTCTTAAGGATCAATGAAGTATCTATCTGTCCATCTATCTATCTATTTATATATCTTCAGGAGCAGTGAACACCACAGTGCAGTCATTGAGAAAAAAAATCCATGTCTTAACTTGAGAAAAAATACAATTATAAAAATAAACACTTTGCCCATTATATTATATCCATTATATTCTATTATCTACATTATAACTACCTTGTGATTCCCTGTATCTCGTATATCCTCCCAGGGCCAACCACAGCAGAAATATCACTTCTTTTATTGTTTTTTTTGACCAAGCATTCAGTCTCCCCCTACAACAGGGGCAAAGCCTTGGACCTGGAGGTCTGTTCTCTCTATGGGTGCTTTCCTGTTTTTACATTCCTCTGCTGGACAGCTCTGAGCCCACAGCCAAGTCTGTAATGTGTTTGTGGCAGTGTGCTTTGAGTCACTGTGCCCGCATGAGCTCACTTTTAGCCTCTGCGCTCTAATGGAGATGAATGCTGTCTCCTCCACCTCCAAACAAGGATTTAATCACAGAAATAGGCTGCAGTCCCGATCACTGATGTACATGGGGGTTGTGTATCATCATTTATTTAGTTTCATACTTGGTTTCTAGCTTTGGGATAGAACGTCATTGCAGAGTATGACGGAGCATCTTTGGGGAGGAAGACCGTGGCTTTGGTTTGGGCACAATTACTAGCTTGACTTAAAGGTTTGTGACATGTGTAAAAAAAATAAAAATAAATGAACGTTGCCTTAGGCCTCATGATGCATGTGTGGGGCAGAGGTGGAGAGTAATAAAGGTCTCATCGGATAAAACTGTATTATAATTTCTTAAAACAAACACATTAAATCAGTGGACATCAACCTTCTCTATGTAATGTTGCTGTATGGTATTCGTTCTGACATAAAAGAAGGACAAGGGCAATGTGATATAGAAAATTTACAACTTTATTTAATGTTCTATACATTTAAAAACATTTCTTTTTAAGATAATGTAGCCAACAAATTAACATTTATAAATGAAGGATTTAACCCCCCCCCCAAGTAAACACAATAAATCAAAATTGGTAATCTCAACCAAACATTAATGAAAACCAAACAAAACAAATTAAACCCTACATTTACAATTTGTCA
The DNA here is from genome assembly GCA_000787155.1 of Scartelaos histophorus. NCBI lineage: Eukaryota > Metazoa > Chordata > Actinopteri > Gobiiformes > Gobiidae > Scartelaos > Scartelaos histophorus. Next base: position 2,130 of record JACN01061405.1, read on the forward strand.
AAGTACCAGTGCAATGCAACCATGAATGTTGTGTGGATCGATATCGAAAGTGCGTGTGCTAAGGTGCAGAGTTCTATGGTAATGTGCATGTGCTAAGTGGCCTATTAGGGCTAAAGGGACATGTGCCTACCCTAAGACCTGACTTGCACTAACAGTCCAACCATATATTGCACTTTCACGACCTTAGCAAATGTCCTACAGCATTCGTATAAAAATCACTCTAAACCACTAAAGAATAAGAGCAGAGAAAAAGTCCGCACCTATTTCTACCCTGCTATCAGTGATGTTCCCAGCTACGCACAATGCGACGCAAAGACGGGTGCATTCACGGACACCGCACGGCAGGAAATTTATATTCTGACCCGGTTACATCTATATGAATTGTAACAGTAAAAGTGCATTACATTAAATGTCATGGTCTAAAGTTAAAATATGGGTAAATATATGTAGGTTAAGCAAGAAAGTTCACCATACATGTTGAGTGATTCATAGATTCATAGAGTGAAGGGACCAGTATTAATAATGGATTGAATAAGGAAACATTTTATTAACATGTATTATTTAACATGAACATGATTTTACTGACATCATTTTTAATTATAACCTTTCCAGGGACTGCAGAACATGTTAAAACTTTGGTTTGACTTGGTGTAATCATATTCCCAACTTTGTCTGGATAGAATCATCAGTAGTTTAATCAGTGAAATGTACAATTCAGATGATGTTCAACTAAGCGAAGATGCATGTTTTACTTTATATTGCCATGAATGCCTATTTACGCGATTCTCTGCCAACATCTGAACTCACTTCATTTAAGCTTTTATCAAAACATCTGCTGCTTTTCTCCTCAGTGCAGAAAGTGGATTCTCTTCACCTCCAGAGGCATCTGCAGAAAAGGCATAGATTTAACCCAAGAACAGGGTTTAAACCAAGTAAAGATGGTTTCACTGTATTCAATCAAGTATTTTTATTTGTATACCTGATAAAAAAAATATAAAACACAATCTAAAATGTGTTAAAATGTGTTTTTAAGTACAATAAACTGTTGGACCATGTAACAGTGTCATCATCTAACAGAGAATATTTAAAGGTGCACCACAGGGCTCCATCTTTGGGCCATCTTTGTTTTCTTTACCACACAAATCGAATGTTTTGCTGGGTTATTTTCATTTAGATCTGCCTCTTTTGTCCGAGTAAAAAAGTTCCTACTGTTGTACACCAAACACCTTTTGAGTTTATTTGGTTTTCTTACTGGAGTCTCATTCAGAGCGTTCAACATATTTTTTAAAAAGAAAGTGAAATCTCCTCGGGGGACATCTCCAAACATCCTAGGAGTCTTAACAGCACAAAGACCAGCGCAAATGAAAAATAAGTTGTCAAAAAAGAGCCGACAATTTTTCCAGCCAGCTGTTTTATCATCAAACAGATAAACAAAGAGGAAGGGGGTTTGGAAGATTTATTCCCCGTGTCGATGAAACTCTCGGCTCTCTGCACACCTCTGGGCTTTTGTCTTTCCCGCTAATCCTCTTCGCACACTCTCTTCCCGTCTTCCTCTCTCTGTTTTCCCCTTTTCTCACTCTCCATACCGGGATTTACCCATCATGCTCTTGTCTCTATCCTCCAGGCAGCTCTATCTGTGCCCCGGCTCCTTTCAATCTCTCCTGAATTTTCACACTCATTTGAACATCTCCGTAAGCCTCCCCTCTTGCCCCCAGTAGCGCATAAATCTTTACCCTGTGTGCCCCACTGCCCCTAATGGTGTGACCCCCCCCTTCCTTTTCCTTCTTCCTCTTTCTCGCTTTCTTTCTCGCTCTCTCTTTCACCATGATCCTGTTAAAGCCCCATGTCAGCTTTAAGGATCCGTTCTTCTCTTTGCACATTAAGTCATAGCGGCGCTGAGCAGACGGAGAGTTGAATTCAGACTTTGCATAGGTCAGAGTCTGTCCAGCTGGTCAGTGGAGCAACGTACAGGGAGAAAGGAAGAGGGGGCATGGCTCATTAATCATGTTTATGGGTAGACTTATGAAAAACTTGAGTTATAATACAAAAATACAACAAATTTTACATAAATAAGTATAAAAAACTTGTTTCAAATGAACAGTTTCATTGTTATTTATTAAGAAAATGACCAAACTGGAGTAATAAAAATTGGTTCCAAATAGTTTCTAGCTGTTCCCAGACATTTGCTTTGGATGAGACTTTGGTCATTTTTGGAAAACATTGAACTTGAAAATTGATGGATAACAACAATAGTTATATTTTAGCATTAAAGATATCGTTTTGATAAAAAGATCTTGCATATACTGGTAGATTAACCATTAAATAAGATATTTGCATAGCCAGAAATGATGTTAAATTATGACAACAGTTGCAAACACCTTATACTGGGTGAGAGTTTAATAAATTTGTCAAGCGCTGTTCATAGATTCTTTATTTGATAATAGATAAGGACGCAGATCCAGTGTTGCACAATTAAGGCGTTATACTAGATTTAGTTATTTTCCTGCACCAGCACTTGCGTACTTTCCAAGGATTTTAACAGCAAAATATGATGTTACTGGAAGATTTAGTGTCTGTCAAGAATGTCCCAAAAATGTACTTTGAGGAGCTACTTCAGATTCTAGTCCAGTCAACAATCTGAAGGACGTTCAGAGAGAAAACGTGGGATTGAGGGAAAAAAAGACCATATTTGGAGCTTCTGCTTCTGTTGCTTGGAAGAACAATTGAGAGAAGCGACCAATATTTGTTGTGGTTTCCAAATGGTAGATTATTCAATACAAACTGAAATATCAGTCCCAATAAACTAATACAGTACAGTTGGCCTGAAAGAAAAAAATGCTTTGAATTTCAGCTTGGCGTCCCTTTTGTGTAATGTTATATTTGAGCATCTTAATAATATAATATCTTTGACATGAATGCAGCAGTAGGTGTTATGTAGTCGGTAGAAGTTGTCAGCTGTGTACTGTCTGCTTTGTTCACTTTTAGACTGAGCTGTGCATAATCAGTCATTTATTATTAATTGCCGTACCAGCTGTTTAATAGACAAGAACAATGAAGACTCCAAATATCAGGAACAATAGAGCTGTAATTTTAATGTTGATTAATAGAGTCTATTTGCCATTGTTGGTTTTGATTACCTTTTTTTTATGCATGCTTTTATTTTGTATTTCTTATCATAGTTTATATTAACAATTGACCAAAGCAGGTTTTTAGTGTGAAATTTGTTCACAGACAATGGCAATAAATTGTGAAAACGCTCTTAACCTTTAATCTAAGTAGGATAGTCCGGCTGTTTTTCATGGTTCCTTAGGGGGAGGGGACCCTTTTGTACATGTTTTAGCGGTGGAGAAAACACCCAGAGGAAACCTATGCAGGGACAGAGAGAATATGCAAACTTCACATAGACTGGGCTTGCTTCCCCCCAGAGCAGATGACATATGCATTTTCGGAGTCACTCATTGGAAACTCACTGAAACAACAAAAACTAAGCCCATTATTTTTGTGTGAGCTAAACATTTTTTTTAATCTTTTGCATGAAGCACATTTTTCTTCAGTTTATTTATAATTGCATCACATTGTCTTTGTCTTCGCCAACTGGACACACGTGAGGAATGATTCACGGCTGCACAAAAAGCAGTGTTGTGGTTGGATACAATGAAAAGGTCAGTTACCCAGCGGTGCACTGTCAGCAGGTTTACAGATAACCACACCACCCCAGACACCAGGTAAAAGTACATACACCCCTTGGGCTTGTTTAGCTGCACATCCCTGTAGACAATAGCACATACAATATATTAGACAATTTAGGACCAATGTGGAAATGCATTTAATTGAAAAGTCATAATCAGGTTAATTGTCAGGTCTATTGGTTAAACAAATGGTAAAGTCAGCCGTGTCTAATCGCACATTCAACAGAGCCGAAAACAATTATTGTGTTAATGTTTTATCGAACGCCGGCAGGCTCTTATAGCAAATAGACTTTGGAGAGAAAAATAAAAGTATCTTAAATTCTGAAGCGTTTCATTAAAACTTTGCTGTGGCTGAACGCACAATCAATAGCACTTAAGAAGTCAACAATCTCCATATGCTCTGTTTGTTAAGAACCTTTGCCTGATGAGATGCATAATGCAAGACTGATCAAAGTACAAGGTCAAGCAATGATTCTGTGAAGTCGATGCCATGTTCTGCTAACTTGACTATTGGAAACTAAAGCGAAAAATATCAGAATTCAGAAGGTAGTTCTTGCCAAATCAAGATGTGATACTGGGTTTACAGGAGTTGTGGTTGCCCAGCTTCATTGAAGAATGGGTCAAATGCAGAGGACAATAAAACGTACTTTACCATATTTGGATTACACATAAACTCAAATGATTCTGTTCCACCAGCTGAGATCATGAGATGTGTTTTTAAACTTCAGACGGCTGAAGGATGTGTCTACTAGAGTTGTGCAATGAGTCTGACGATACGATACACATCATGATCTGCATGTCACGATTCAGTATATTGTGATATATCCCCATACCAAAACATAGGATGATATTTTGTGATGTATCCATAATTATTTCTATTAATACAATCAACTGAAGTTCCCTTTAAGTTGAGCCCTTCTGGGTTTAGGTATCTAGGCATCAACATAGCCAAGTCGTACAACTCTTTACATTCGGCAAATTTCTTTCCCCTATTAAATGAAATAAAAGCGGATTTTCAAAGGTGGGGCTCCCTCCCTCTTACATTGATAGGGAGAATTAATACAGTTAAAATGAGCATTTTGCCAAAATTTTTATTTTTATTTCAATGTCTACCCATTTTTCTCTCCAAAAAATTTTTCAAATCAATTGACTCAATGATTTCAAATTTCATATGGAATGGCAAAACAGCCCGAATCAGACAAAAGGTACTTCAAAATTGCAAATTTGATGGTGGACTCTCTCTCCTAAACTTTCAATATTATTACTGGGCAGAATTTGATGGGACTCTCTCTCCTAAACTTTCAATATTATTACTGGGCAGCAAACCTGAGCAAAATTGCGTACTGGACAAAATCACTTAAGAGACCCTGGTGTCAACTGGAATCCCGATCATGCTCTTCTTCATTTCTTGCTCTGTTAGGTGACTCAACGTCTCTCAACCCCTCTGGCCTTACCTGCAACCCAGTGGTGATTTCCACTCTCAAGATATAAGAAAAAGAAGAAGAAGATTAATACAATCAACTGCAACTTCATGAGAACACAATTGTATGAAATATAAAGCGTTTATATATAAAATGTTTAAACCATCAGAACAGTGAATGTAACTAATGAACAAACCTTGAGAACTGCAATGAATCATGATATATCAGTGCATTGATTTTTTCTTACATCCATAGTGACTACATAATCTGACCAGTTTTATTACATGCACTAAATAAAAGTTAAAAGTTAATCATATTTGAATAACTTTTTCCCATTTACATTTGTTTAATTTGTAATCGCTATGGCAACAGTCCAAATTTTTCATCATTCTTAAACCCAAGGATAAACCATGAAATGCTCATTCAAAGTTGTATTGTAATGTATAAATATTTACCCATATGGCATGTTCTTTTTTGGGCATAATTCCATCAGATCTTGATTCTTGGTGTATTGCAACAACTACCCCATGGTGTTCTTTCTCATTCCCTAATATTCTTCAGTTCTTTCCCTTCACCTGCCCTGTGGATCTACCCCATCCATCCTTATGTCCCATTCTGTACCCTCCTCATCCCTCTTCGTCACTCGGGGAAAGCTTTATACACTGTGGCCTGCCTTTCCGATCCCATCACCACACTCTTCCTCAAATCTGCTCTCTCTCTTTCCTCTCTTAGGAGCGGCGAAGCTTTCCAACCTGGCATCAGTTTGTTGGTTGCCACGACAACCTCAGAGCCGGGTTATTTATAGCGTCCGATCAGCGTGGCTCCCTCACAATACAGCACTTTTTTCTATTGTGATTGGTCTGATGGGCTTGATCTCATGTTTGAACTCAAGATCAGACTCCCTGATGAATTATATAGCAATTTTCAGTGGACTGAGAGAATATTTGAGATAAATGATAAATATGTCACATTAAATAAAGCACAAGTTCTTAAATTCTGTAGAGGAGGGTAGTGTGGCTGTAGTGTAGAAGTAATATGTGCTTGCGAGACAATTATCATCCTTTAACATTTTAAGAGAGAGTATCATGCAATATCAACTTTTAGAAGCTTTCTGCTATGTGTAAAGTTGTTCCCTGAGGTTTTCAATGTCTTCCATGCATGTTTGAATAATCTTGCTATTTCAGAATCCTCCTTATTTCCTCTTGTACAAATCACAGCCCACAATCCTACACAACCCATGCACTGTCATTTTTCATAAATATACAAAAGGATGATACAAAACAAGACACCTCAACGTCACAAACCTGATGCGATGTGCAGTAGTTTTATTAGCATAATACACACTGATTGTGTTATACAGGTCAATGACATAAGTCGAATTGCAATTTCTTCTGTTAAAAAGGTTCAAATTTCATAATTATTCTCCACATACCAAATCATTTTTTGAGAAATCATTAGTTAATCTGCATGTTTTTTGTACTTAAAGTCATAAAATGTCATGTGGTGTGACCATCCGCCCTTAACTGTTGATTTTAAAACTTCTTTAAAATTACTCTAAATCTAATTTTATTTTCTTTCCTTTTTGGCATAGTTTCTGAAGTGTTTTGCAGTCCCACATGAAATTTCAGCTTTCTTGAAAAGATACTCCCCCCATAATATACAAACAAATATTGTTCGAGTGTGTTCATTTTATCAAATATCAATATCATGTTCATATGACTCAGAACTTAGATTAATATCCCAACCATGTTTTAGAAAATTAAACCATTTTAATTCAGTTCAATAGAAACTAAATTTAAAAATTTGCCTGCTGAAAATCCTTATACATCATTGACCCATATCGCTCTGAAGGGGGAGTGAATGAGCATGGGGAGCAGGGAACTCAGAGTCTCAACAGTGAAAATGGAGCTTATAAGTTTATTTAGAGACAGGGACAGTGCACAATATACATGAATCTTAACAGGGGAGATGCATTGTGCCAGATTGTAGCGCTGGAGCTCATTTCCATCTGTAGTCCCTGGACAGGTTGGTGTTACAGTTCATAACATCAAACAATACAATGAGAATGTCTTTATAATGACTGGAGCATCATAACCATTCCTCATTCACAGCCAGTTTTCTCATCATCCTTTATCAAAATCACCATTTATTCACTCCAGAACATCACACTCTCTTCAGACACTCCTCAGTTCACATTATGGGCACAGGTTTGGTTTGAAAGGAGCCACTGTTTTGCCAGGTGTGTGAATGTGCTGTAGTTTGTGCAGGTGATCAGCTGAACATGTGTCACAGACAGACAGTTTGGAGCATCCTGCACTCGCCGCGCATTAAACATATAAATGTGTTATTTATGGCAAATATAGCATTTCCCAAAAAACCTAAACTATAATATTGTCCCATAGTTATGTAATGGGACATAACACCTGTCCAATTGCAATTTCTTCAGTTAAAAAGGTTCAAATTTCATAATAATTCCCCACATACCTGTAGTACCTCTGACCTCCATGGAACCAAATATTTTTTTCATAAATCAATAGTTATTCTGCATGTTTTTTGCATTTAAAGTGTTAAAATGCGCCCTTAACTGCTGATTTTTAAACTTCTTTGAAATTATTCTAAATCTAATCAAATGTATTTTCTTTCTTTTTTGTCATATTTTTTGAAGTGTTTTGTAGTTCCACATGAAATTTCAACTTTCTTTTGTAGATATTTCCCCCATAATATTTGTTTTGTAGTTCCACATGAAATTTCAACTTTCTTTTGTAGATATTTCCCCCATAATATTCAAACAAATTTTATCAGAGCATGTCAATTTTTTCAAATTTCATGTTTTTAAATATCAATATCATGTTCATATTAACATCCCAACCATGTTTTAGAAAATAAAACAATTTTATGATTATTCTTGGTGTTATCACATGACATTTTTTAAGTTTATAGCCAACTCATGTATATAGAAAAAACCTAAAAATGATTCATATAAATGTCAAACATAGATTTATTCAGACCTGACATTGTACTACATTTTACAATTTTAAAATTTTAAATTTGCCTGAAAATCCTACATTCATTCATTCTTAGTCATCTTAGTCATTAACCCTAATAGAGCCTCTTAGGGTTCAGTGATTTGTTTCAGTCTCTCTCAGTGTTGATTTGTGCAGAACAAATTGCAATTGTGAATATCTTCCACTGCTTTTATTGCATCCCATCCTAAAAAAGCCATTATACAGGCCTAGAATCACACTGGATTTAGTCAAACAACTGACCTTTATCTAAAGTGCACCTCTTGGCCAGAAAGAAAACATCGCAGACGTAGATCAATACATAGGCTATTTGTCAAATTCTAGTAATTTGACAGTAATTGATTCAGTCCCATTAAAAAAACAACCTATTATATTTGCATTTACCAACTCTTCCCTGGGCCTCGCTCTCAAACTCCCCTTAAATGAAGTGCGCTCGGTGTAAAGTGATTCTTATGGATGCGCATTAGCCTGTGTTAGCGAGGAGCCTCCATCCTAGACTGCATCGCATTATGAACCTTTTCATTGTCTGCTCGCCGCCCGTGTGTGTGCGCCCGTCCCTTCGCCGGCATTGATCACGGCCAAGGCAGCCTGTTATGCGTCGCCATGGCAACCGGCCCCAGCGCTTTCCCTCCACCGAGAAACCAAACACGGGTACAGTGCGCGATCAATACTCTTCTGTCATAATGGGGCCGTGGACCGGGTTTAACGTAGCCTGGGAGTTCTGTCAATACGGAGAGCGGTCGGACAAATTCAGACACTTATTAGGGGACGGTGAAGAGACCAGAGGGGGCGCATGGGCAAGACGATGGGTACGTCTACGGCAAAGAGTCCAAAGAAGTGTCAAAGTGGAGAGAGTCAAACCAAACCAGTGGATGCAGCTTGAATGGACCTGCGATTTTGTTTTCTGAATGAAAGCGCTGGGAAGATGTCAAGTTGTCAGTGTAGAAATAGCAAAAGGGAATGTTTTTATTGTGGATTTTTTTATATTTCTAAAAACTTGTGTGTTAGTATTTAAAACTCCCGTATTACTCTATATTCCGATCTATGTTTTAATGCCATTTCCTAATCACAAACATACCTAGAGTTGTGTTTTTTTCTCATTCACATATGTTTGACTAATCCTGCATTATTGGGCTGTACATCTCCAAAGCTCAAAACACCCTATTCCACCTTGTGATGTCATGTGGTAATACAGGAAGTGCTCCAGTGTGTTTTTAAACTCCTTACACCTTCACTAGAATCATATGGACAAATTCAATCCTGGAATTTCTGATCTACACTGAACAAAAGGTAAAAATATAGCTGTCAACTTGAAAACTGCTGCTCCATGACATCACAAGGTGGAACATAGTGTTTTGAGCTTTGGACATATACAGTTCAATAATGTACGATTAGTCAAACATGCGTGATGGAAACAAAACACAACTCCAGG
>JACN01081870.1:0-28939 GCA_000787155.1 Scartelaos histophorus
AACATTTTTTTATTAAATGGAAATCATGGATTAAAATAAAATTGTAGAAAACTAGGATTAATCTGCAATACGTATAGTATCTTGAAATAAGTGATTAAAGTTTGCTCAAACATAAAGGAATCACTTCAAATATAACTTCAGAAGGCCAATGAGAAAGAAACGACAACAACATTATATATTTTCTCTGTTTTCAGATTTATTCTCTACTTACTAGTGAGACGCTTCATTTTAGTCTAGAGGGAGTTTATTTTAAGAGAACTCGTCAAGTAAAATTATTTTCTGCATGGATGGTACTTTCACTACTTTTAAGACTGATAGATTTGTGTTTATATCTTGAATTTGGCCAAGCTTTTCTGCAGTGTGAAAAGTGCATTTTGCAGAATAGGTCCTCTTTAATCTAAAGTGTCTCTGTGCACAACAGCAGCTGGTCACTTCAGGTCAGAGGGAGGGTCTGTGGGCGCTTCTGCTCCTGCTCTGTCCCCATGAGGTTTGGGCAAAATGGGGCTAAAGTCAATACATCCACCCAGATCACCAAGAGCTGAGGGGGCTGAGGTGGACGTCACTTTTGGAAAGGTAACTGTAAAATCTTAAAACTCAAATGACACACATAAAAATGATTATATGGAAATAGGAAACATAAAGTCGACATTGACACTGTCAAGACCTTGAGTTATTATTCTGTTTTTACAACAACGACATTTAGACATGAACTTGGACCATAGTTCTGCTCAACGCTGTTTACTGGACAAAAACAAGCAGTGTTCTCTGGTTTTCCTCTGGAGATGACTTTCAAGGTTGTCAAACATATTGAAAATCAGGTACTAATCGATGCTAAAACGGGTATCGAAACTACATATTCATTTGAGCAGGTATCGATACTAAAAAGTCCCACTGACAGGACAGAAATGGAGCTTTCCTGAGTGTTTTTAGAATGATCTGGAGCTGCATTTGGACAAATATAAATGAAGTTTGAAATTTTAGCATCGTGACAACACTATTCCTCACTAATGCCCCCTTTTTGTCCCCTGACACTGTCATGTGTCACTCTGCACTCCCATAATGCCTTTGGTGATCCTTTTCCCGGTTTTGTCATCAGATTGTTATGAAATTGTTTGCTTTTTGAATCATGTTCTATAAATACGTGTGAATACAGAGGAAGTAATGCATGCGCGGGGGAGGGGCCTAATGGAGGGGTGACGGGGGTCTTGTTTCACTCAGGGACCGGAAAGGGTCAGAATCATGTCAATACAACAGGAAAGACAGGCAGAGGTCTTTCAAAATAAAACACTGATTTAAGTTGATATTAAATCCAGTGTCAAAATGTAAAATAGTGAATTCAGTTGTTTATGATAAAGTCAATTCAAAATGTCCACACCTAAATGTGTGTGGTGAACAGTGTGGATGAATGAGAAGTGAGATGTGGGACCAGCCTCTCAAATCTGCAAAACAAATTAACCTAAAGGTATGAATAAAGTAAACTAACCTAAATGTCTTTTTCTCAGAGCTTTGTTTCACTCTGAGAATGTCCATATCCCGTCACTATAGACAGTTACAACTAAGAGCAGCTTTTGTCACGTCATCATTCCTCTCCGAGTGATGGACATTCCTATTCCTTATTTGGGCAACTTCCAGTAGGTCATAAATGTGTCCTGGGATTAGTTTTATACATTTGATTACATTATAGTTTTTGTAATGTTTTATTATTGCATTTTATGTCTGTTGAAAGTTCACAGACTTTTCAGCTGGAGGGTCCAGCACCTGTTTGTCTCCACAGAGAAGTTACTGCTTTGCAGGGACATTATTCAATATATTATCCATTATTCATTCAACATTACTGTCTCTATGGAGACTAACTGACGAACGCACCAGGTAAATGGACAGGTCAGATATGTGGCCTGCTCACAGCTGTAGAAACACTTGAGTCATAAATGGTTGAAATATCCATTTATGCTGTAGAACATTCTATGTAAAGAAGTAACATCTTTATGGAGACTAGCAGATCACCTGAGTTACATGGTTCCTTTAAGTACATAGTTAATTTTACTCTGTGTGGTAAATAAATAGTAATAGTAGTAGTAGTACAGTACTTTAACATACTGCAGATACTATGCCTGTCTCTGTTTAAAGCTCCAGACATGTGTCTGTCCTGTTCTGTTGGGTTTGTGTGAGACAGAGTTTTTATTATGGTTCATTGTCTTAAATATGTTTGTAGACTATGTTCATCAGTCACTGGTGTGTAACTGGTGACACTCACACTTTATTATAAAGGCGGTGAGCGGAAGTGCGCGCCCCAACTCTGCGCGCCTTTACGCACTGTCCCATCCACTGTGGAGGTTCTCCTCAGTCTCTCTCTCTCTCTTCTCTCTCTTTCTCTCTCCTGATTTAGCCTGAGACGGAGAGGACCACGCAGGCGCCACTCTCTCTCCCTCTCCCCTCGGTCTCACACCGGGATACTGTTTCCCCTTTTACCGCACATTTGGTACCGATTGAACTTTGTGGATTTCGGGTGGAACTAACGAAGTATGAGAAGCAACGTAAATCGAGCGTGACTTTAGTACCGGAGAAAGTGGCCCCTCGCTCGGTGCCAACAGGGCAGCGCTTGGTTTTACTCATCAGAGGCACCGGAGGAAAAAAGGATCGGTTCTTCTTTATGTGGACGAGGACATAACACCACACAGTGAAGGTAAACACCGCTGTTTTTCTGCGCGCTTTGACTTTTCCGGCTTTTTTACGTGTTCTTGTGTGAACAGAATGAATCAACATGTGAGAAAGTGGCCTGTCTGCGCTCTACGTGCTATTTCTGTCGCCTTTGTGTGCGTATGACTGGATTGTGATTTGGAAACGGGAGGAAAAGCGCTGCGTAAAGCGTTAATTAAAGAGCCTATGGACAGTAGTCCCGTTAAGCTCCTCTAATAAACCTTCCATATTCCCAGTTTCTTTTACGTTTTTTCTACGTAAAAAGCGTTGCTGTGTTGGCCAATTGCAACCGGTGTGTTAAGTAGGGATGCAACTATCGATTATTTTTGTAGTCGACCAGGGAGCCATTATTTTTCGTTTAGTCGACTAGTCAAACGACCATTTTCATTTTGAGACTTTAAAGATACATTTTAGCCAAAGAAAGATTGATATGGTGACTTAAGACTTCTTAATAGACCGGGGAGGAAAGTACTAATTACAAATACTCACATTACTGTAAATGAGGAGATTTTTTGAGTATTTTTTTTAAACTTGTAGCCTGCTTTAGGGTAATTGAGTATAATTCTAGTCATGTAACTGTAATTTAATTATGCTTAGTGAGTACAGCACTATAACTAGTAACTGGTGCTCTGAGTAGTGGGCTATTTTTCCTGTGTACTTTTAACTTTTACTTAAGTACAACTTTGGTAGCAGCTGCTTGTAGTTGAGTAGGCTACGTTGTTAGGCAGTACTTTTACTTTAGTACAATCTGACAGTACTCGTTCTATAAGAATCGGAAAAAGTTTTATTGCCTATAGAAACTTGCTTTGTGTTATGGTGCAACATCAAACATGTAGTAATAATATAAAGTTCTGATAAAATAAAATGGAAAAAATTAGGGCGTGCATTACAATAAATAAAGCAAATAAGTAGCCTGAAATACAAAATACACAGTAGAGTAGAACAATAGAGCAAAAGGAGGTTCATTATGTGTGGCGGTTAGTTAAGGGTTTGTTACATGACCATAAACAATATTACAGTCGTCCAATGAGGTTCATTAGGTCTAAATAATGTATGTTCTTAGGTTCTTTTTTCAAACCAAGGATTTCTTTTCATACCTGACAGTTTGGACCGCTTCCTGTGGTCTTCCTGAGAGTCACATGATGTTGCTGTGGCTTGTCCGCTCAGCTGATTTACACAGGTTTTGGCGCTGTCCTTTCAGTGGAAGCAGGACGACAGCGCCATCTGGAGTCCGACTTCCTCAGGACAGTATCCCAGGTGTGCCAGAGTAAAAAAGCCCCCTCGTCCTGGTTTATCGTCCCGGCAACATCACGTGACCAGTCTGAGGAAGATGCTAGTCAATAGTCCAAACTGTCCAGGGTGAAAACAAAGCCTTGGTCTGAAAAAAGAACCTAATAACTTATATATACACTATTATTTACATTACTGCACACATTTGATGATGAAAATGTATTTATTTGTTTTTTCAGTTTTTCTTGAATTGTGGCATTGTACAAATATTCTGATGGTATTTTTGATGTACCGATGTTAACATCACAATTTCTGTTTAAATGAATCATACTTTGGTTGCTTATGCTGTTACATAAACATGGACTATATATCAGATAAAATACATATCTTTGTACATATACATATCTATAAAGAATCTGTGCAAATAAAGCATTTTCCCCACAAACTGAAACTAAAAACACACATTTACAGACATAAAAAATTACACATAAGACAAAAATAGATGCAAAACAATGTAAAATTTAGACAAATAAATGGCAACACGGCAGATACATTATTATTACATTGTTAACTTTTATTTTCTATTACAAAATGAAAAAGAACGTGCTATTATATTATTACTCAGTGTCCAGTTTCTGTTGGTGTGAGGAGCCAGACCGTGACAGTTGTTTAAAGTGATCTTGACCACTGTAAACACACAATATTAACAAATAATATTAGGTTTCAGTATAATAGCAGATTTATGTAAACAGCTGTCTTATAATTATAGGTCCGTTAGTGTGCCTGGGCAGTTGGCTGTAGGATTATCAGGCTACTGTTTCCCCTGTGTAACCATGCGTCCTGTCATTTGCTTAGTCCAGCTTTAGGCCTGGTATTCACACAGTCTACAGCCTCATGATAACTACAGCCCTGTTAAAATTCTATGATCAAATTTAAGGTCAAAATTCAGACCATAAAACAGTATATTTCATCAATTCAAACCTAGAAAATTCAGAACTCTATTTGCAAATTGAATCCCATTGGTAAAATTTAAATACATTTGGCAAATAATTGTGAATTTTCTACTTCGTTAGTGTTGGTTTTTCTAGACATAAACTCAACTTAGTGCCAAGAACATAACAATACTCATCCGTCATCATCGAAGTTGTGTAGAGTAGGAAAAAACCTTATTTCAAAATACTATCACTCAAGTAGAAGTACAAAGTAGAGGTCCAAGAAAGTATTTGTTCAACTGTCAGGACGTAACATCTGGTTTATAATTTAGGTAAATGTTGTTAAAGGATAAGACGTTAATATGTTAATACAATAATACAAATAATAATAATGCACGAAATCTGGTGTTTTCAAATCACGGACACAAAAATGAGACAAACTGAATCAGATGTGAAGGAGCTGCAAGAAACACAAATGTTCGAATCATTTCATATCGTCTTATAAAGTTTTGTCACAATAGCCTTAGTCACAGTGGGAAGAGGAAGCACAACTTTTATGTAGGAGGGCCGTTACTTTAAAATATGAATCGAGTGGGAGTTAAAGTGTGATCACGTGTGCACTACCTGCTGAGAGGTCACCGCAGTGGAAAGGTCACTGCACTCGACTGAGCTAAACAAGAAACACTGGTTTAAAGTATGGGGCAAATACTGTGGGAATTTCACCTCTATGTCTTGAAATGAATAACAGGAAGTCCAGAGTTTCCACTATATGTCTTTGTATATGTTCTGCTGGGTCAAGTTATATTTGTTCATGATCTGTGAACTTGTTTTACTGAGTAGATTGACAGACCCATAGTCGATATATCGGCCTTAAATCTCCTGCTTTGGGCATTGGGCATATTTTCTTTGCACTGACTAACTGCCAAATACAGCTTCATTTGAACACTTCAGTGCAACAGTGGAATTGCACAAATGTGATTACACTGCTTCACTAAAGTTTAGCCGTAAACCATGTGATTTTCTTTATTATACTTAATGTAGAACAGTGAAAACATATGTACATGTTATTTTAGTAGTAATTGCAAATTATATATTTTGGGAGATAACTGTCAAAATCAGCCTTATATCAGTCAAAAAATATAATCAGAGCTGATTGACCATGAGCTTCTCTGGTTTCTATTATCGGTATCGGCCATGAAAAAGCCCTTATCGGTGGATCTATAGTTTATAGTGATGTAGCGTTGGTGTAGTGGTGATTTTCTGTAAATGAAACAAGGCCTAATTATTATTTTACCGTATTAGTTTGAAAATTAATCAAGCTGTTGGAGACGTTCACATTGGGTTGGGTTTTTTTCATGTCACACGTGATACATGCAGTTTTTACAACAGTGTTTCTTTGTTAAAGTTCTGTTAAACACTGAATACTTCTATTGTAATAAACAATATCAAGTACCAAAAGATACCAGAAATATTCATATGATTAAAGCAGCCCACAGTACTTCACTACATTCTGAGCATATTCAACAGCGGGGGTCATGTCCCTTCACCAGGCCAACAGGGAAAACATGTTTGAGGCTTGGAGCGAACTGCTCTGGGAATTTTGCACCGGAAACTCAACTGTTCTTCCCTGGCATCCAGAATACACAAATACTTGACAAAGATGTGAGGGTGAGTGTCACGGGTGGATCCAAGTTCAGATGGGGGTGATTGACAGGTGGATCAGCCAGTCAGGGACATGCATGCTCTGTCCATATCACCAAAAAAAGGCTGCTTACAAGGAAACAAATAGGGAAAATAATATCACAGGGGACTAAAAAACACCACAGATTTCTGTAGAGCAAAGCACTATGATGTGTGTGCAATGAGCTCCTTTGTTTGACTGTGTCCTTGAAATAAACTAATCTGATTGGACAGGCATGTTTGACTCTAGCAGAGACCAGACTGAGAGATCCTCTGTATAAAAAGACAGAGACACTGCCAGACAACATGTACACTGTAGATTTGCAGTACATGCACATGTATTAATATGTGGTGTTTAGCTTATCTAAGCTTTAGTACTCACTGTCTACAAACTTGTACAAACTTCAACAGTGTCTGTTGCATATTAGAGTGTTTGCTTTATATCAAGATAGAAATTCATCTGCTATATGATTTTATGTTCTGACTAAAATCATAAAGGCTGAAATAAGTATTAGAATGCTTTCCAAAAACAAACTATCCTGTTTAGGACAAAGAAGTACCCACTGTGTAGTTTAGAGCTCTACAAACGTTCTGTAGTGCACAGGGTTATTGTATTAGTTCTGATCATAAACCTTTTCCAAAAGCCAATACTCCCAAATAGATTTTCTACAGCCGTAATTTCAAACTACAATTCCAAATGATGCTTTTTATTGCTAATATGATTAAGATAAAATACCACAACTTACCATTGCTATTTCTTACTGAAATAGAGCCGGGTAAAAGCACAACATGGCCAAGGTTATTCCAAAAATCCACTATTGCAGATTTGTGATGCTCTCCTCGTCTCTCCTAACCAAGGACTCAGCCTCTTCATTGACCGGAACGTCCTGCTTCTCCCTGGGCTTTATAAATGGACTCTGACTTTAATCACGCTAATGGAAGGAGGGCGAGGGGAGGAGGGGGAACGGGTTGTAGAGGGGGGCTATGTAGTTTAAGCAATAAGATGAATACACGTCCGCTCGTCGTCCGTGTAGCGGCTGCCAGTTCGGAGCTAAAGCATCTGATTTACAACCTCCACTTAAAAGAGCCACACCCAGGCCTCTCTGCGCCTCCCCCATCACTCCTGGGGTGGGTTGATGAATGACCCCTGGTCCTCCTCGGTGACACGGAGCTTTGAGACGCTGATGGGGAGATTTGAGGATTAGTTAGGCAAATAAAAGGCTCATCGAAAGGGCCGGTCTGATGGGTCCCAGGAGAGGACTTATCTCACATGTGCTACAGGAGAAGGTAGATGTTGAACCAGGGTCCAAGTGAAAATAAATTTATATTAATCTAGTTGGCAGAACTTAATGAATAACAAATAATACATATTTTCATTAAGTATGCATCTTTTTGGTAAAAAATTAAGTAAGTTAACGTTTTTTTTTTCTTTTATTTTGGTAGTCTTTTGCACTGAGAAGCATAAAAAAACAATAAAACATGCATCCTTACTATGATCTAGCTTGCATCTCCACAAACCTGGCTCTTATTTAGGGCCTCCTCCTTCTTGTTTCCATGGAAATGTTGGGTTTTTGGCTATAATCTTCCATAGTACGGCATAAAACGTATCTATCTCTATGTAGAATTTTCAGAAGTACTACATTTTTTCCATGGAATAGTGTAGGTGACCATCAGAAAGTTACATATTGTAGCTTTAAAGGGGTTCTGTAATTATTCTGGTGTAGCATCTACCAGAAATGACGTTATAGCTTTGCCTGGAATGTTCCACAGTACGGCATTAAATTGAACCATTAAATAACAGGTGCCTGGAATATTCCACAGTATGGCATTAAATTAAAACATTAAATAACAGGTAGTTTAATAGTTCTGTCTGAGTGCAGGCTCCCCTCTTTACACCTGTGATTTGCCCTACTGTTGCCACGGAGACAAATTTAACCCCACACAAGAGTTACACAGTGCAACACTATATAGAGCTATATTGCCTTTAGAAAAGAATTGAAATATCGCAAAAAATTATATCAGAGGCCAGAAAATAGTCCCATTATTATGTTTGTATTGTATGTATGTAGTATAATAATAATAATAATACTAATACTACTACTACTAATAATACAGTCAGCAATGCTTTCCAAACAAAATAAGAAGTATAAGTGTTGTTAATAATTCTACAGTTTTATTGACCGTTAATGACTCAGTGTCTTCTATGCAGTAATGCAGTACTACATCAGTCATCAGTTGGACATTAACATATTTAGTCAGCCACACTGAACTTCCAGTAAATATATTCTCCGGTCGACAGTATTATTTCCATATTGGGATTACGGGGTGGTTCCTTTCATTGGTTTTGGTGTGTAGCCTCTGCAGTTATTTTTGACAGTGCTCTTCTTTTAAAGCTGGAGCTCTTCTTGGGGGTTTGGTTCTATTTCGATTGACTTGGTTCTGTTTCAACTGAGTCTTGGGAGAACGGTGCTTCTAAAAACAGAGGGACCAACCGGCCTACCCAAGCACCAGACAAAACACGCTTTCTGATGTGGAAAGTATTGAACATCTGAGACTAAAACGAGTATTGGAACTAGATAGTCATTTGAAACCTCAACTGGACAGAAATGAACCTTTTATGAATATCTTTAGACTGATCTATCAAGTATGAGAGTACATAGACTAGTATACGCCCATGGATCACTCTGGAACCTACCTGGACCTCTGAGGGATCACATAGATGGGATAGAAAAGAAAATACTATGATTTAAATGACATTCTGTTGTAGAAATAATAGTGTTTTTTATTAAGATTTTATTATGACAGTATTGCTATCGGTAGTCTATTCCTTATTATCAAAAAATATTGTTTAAATGTTAATATTGTGACACGAGTTGGTAGTGAAATGTACACGTCATCATACCTTGTCCTTACTACTATATTTGGTGTGATTCTGTGTATGTTAAAAAAAAAAAAGGGCTCTATTCATGCTTACGTCACAAAACCGGAAGACGTTTGGAAACAGGTGGGTGATGACCTGACCGGGGCTTTTCTGTAGTTGGCCCCAAACTTTGAAACGTTTTCCCTACTCACATTTAAAGCAACCCCTTCAGTCGATTCTTTTAAGTCTCATTTAAAACCATACTTTTACACACGTTTACTTACTTTTATTGATTTTATTTGCTATTTTTCTATTTGCTAATTTTAGGGTTAGGGTTATTTTTATGTTTTTTATTTATTTATTTATTGGCTTGCTTATTTTATTTATTTATCAATTTATTTTATGCTTAATTTTATTTAATGTGTTCATTTATATTCTGGTGACTCTGCAGCAATTTGGAGACTTTCTGTTGGTAAAATGTGACGTACAAATAAGTTGGGTTGGATTGGACTTCCTTTGGGTTCAGTTGTCGATAGAAAATCTGGGAAAACTGAGAAATTCTTCATCTAGATGTGATTGTATTTTTCTTTTATAAATTGGCTATTAATTTGTGTGTTATAATCTGCCTGACTTAATTTAAAAAAAAAACATAAAAAACAGTCCCAACCAGCTGTCTGTAAGTGACATCAAGGATGCGACTAGAGTCCAGTTCTCCATGGAAAGCTTTGGCTGAATCCACGGTTTTATCACATTCTCAGTGTCGGTAACTACACCAGAAATCATCATCCGCATGTTTCCAAACTTCCAAACATGAATAGCAGTGACACCAACTGTAGTGACGAAGGTGCAGAAACAGCTTCCCTGGAATCCAAAATTCCCACTTCTCCAATTCTAGTTTAGACAAATTTGATTTTGTTCTAACTGATAAGTGACCAATGGGCTCCTTCGTTTCACATCTGATTGGACAGTACTGCATGAATCTGGAATAGAGTAAAAAATACTACTTCAAAACAGTTACAACAATTAATCGCAGTATGTTCCAGTATTGTGATATGAAGTAGTCGGGTAGCAGGATTAGTAGCAGTACTAGCGGCAATGGAATTAAAAAGTAATAAAAGCAATTGTGGTTGGACTTGTAACATTCTTTCCTATTCTTGTAAAGGGTAATAATTATTGTGAGTAGTAGTAGTGGTAGCAACCAGCAACTGCAGTAGTAGTAGTAGTAGTAGTAGTAGTAGGGATGTAACAATATCCAAATCTCACAGTACAATATTTATTACGATATTTTGGAGATTCTAATAAAATTGTAGATAGGATACTTTTTGCTTTTAAAATACCTACAAGACTGTTGCAAATTATTACTACATAAATCCAAGAATTACAGCAAAAAACATATTTCTTCATGTTATCTGCATAGAAATGAATCATGGGATATGTAGTTCCCTATGTTGCTGTTGCTACCATAAAACAATGCATTTAAACAAAAAGACTTGTGATTTGATATATTGCGATACTATATCACGATATATTTCAGTAATTGTTAAACCGCTAAGTAGTAGTAGTAGTAATTGTAGTAGAATATTTGTTTAGTGCTACAAAACATATCTTGATAACAATAGTAAAATGTGTAGGGATGTAACAATAACTGAAATATCATGATATCGTATCATCAGAAGTCTCACAATAATGTTTTTGCATAAATTAATAATTGTGATTTGTGATGTCTTTCTTAAAGCACTTTGAATTAGTTTGTGTGGATGCTACACAAATAAACTTGCCTTGCCTTGTCACAGTAAAGCAATAGCTAATAAACAGAGAGTACTACATAGACCATGATCCTTTGGTGTTGTCAGTGCTACATGAAAAAATAACTGTTATTAAGCACTTTTAAATCTTAATTCTTCATATTATATTATATTATAACGGTATCAAAGGGTTTTCCAAGGTTTTTAAAAAGGTTAATGCATATTCACAGTTTTGTTAGTCTCTATAAAATACCACAAAAACTATGAGATGCATATGGTGAAAATATTGTATCGGGGGATTTTGAAATCGTTCATTCCTGAAAATTAGCCAGTGCCACTGACCTAAAGCAGTATTATCTCTCTTGAGTGTTTTTAAATAAGCTTTCATATTGAGTGGTGTTATATGATGGTGTTATTATGGTGACCAACAAGGTGAGGTCATTT
This sequence comes from Scartelaos histophorus, assembly GCA_000787155.1. Taxonomy (NCBI): domain Eukaryota; kingdom Metazoa; phylum Chordata; class Actinopteri; order Gobiiformes; family Gobiidae; genus Scartelaos; species Scartelaos histophorus. Next base: position 11,589 of record JACN01081870.1, read on the forward strand.
TGCTTTGCACGATTTGCCATTTTGCAGTGAACCACGAGAGGAAACCACACAGATATCTGCTAAACCCCTGGTCTAGTGCTCGGAAAAACATTGCACAGTTTTTATATGAAGTTGTGCTATACTGTGTGTGCGTACAGGTCAGATTTTGGTTTGCAGTTCTTATTTTTGCACAGCACCAATACAAACTCAACTTTTTACATTTTTTATAATGTACCATTTTCTGATCATTGTGTATCCTCCTCACAGACACACCTGGAGTTGTGTTTTGTTTCAGTCACGTTTACCACACAAACCAACTCGTGATGTCATGTGGTAAAACAAGAAGTGCTCCACTGTGTTTTTAAACTCACCTTCACCTTCACTAGAATTTATCTGGATCATAATAATGGACCATGGATAATAAAGTGTTACTCAAGCTTGTGTGAATGCAACAAAACACAACTCCAGATCTGTTTTTGATGTCTTAAAGCTCACAAGAGTCAACTTTGCATAATATAGGACCTTTAAAGTTGTAATTTGTCACATAATATTTAGTTTTGTATTGTAATTTGGGAGTCTGGCAGCATTTTTCATTCTTTCACATGACCAGGGTTGAAAATATAGGTTCACATTTGTGTAGCCAATTTTCATAGTGCAGAAAAGTACGTATGATGCTGGTGAAAAGGGGCAAACATTTTCAACAATCTCCCTCCTGATTGGCTCTCTGGTACAGAACTCAGATTTCCAAATATGGAAGTTGGTTGCAGATTAGCCACTAGAACTGCTTGTTTTTTCCGGCTTCATTTGACTAGACATCACACTCCCTGAGTCCACTTCTTTAGACAGTCTAGGAAGTTGAATACATTTGTTTATATATTGCAGATTTTACTTTTTAAATATATGTTCTGATGTTGTTTCCTCATCACATTCTAGGAAGTTGAGTACATTTGTTTATATATTGCAGATTTTTCTTTTTAAATCTATGTTCTGATGTTGTTTCCTCATCACAAACAGACCTGCAGTTGTGTTATTTCATTCACACATGTTTAAGGGTCAGGGTTAGGGTTTAGGGTTAGAACTTTGCATATTTAGCCTGAGTTCTTCTCATAAACAGAAAACACCTTGCTCCATTTTGTGATGTTATAGTAATACAGGTATTTTGTCTTTTTAAAATCCATACACCTTCACTAGAATCATTTGCATAATTTCAGACCTGAATTGCCAACAAGTACTGAACAAACGGTAAAAGAAGCTGTTAACTTGAAAACCACTGTAATTACTACTGTAAAAGGAGCTGTTAACTTGAAAATGACATGCACGCTTCATGACATCACAAGGTGGAACAGAGCATTTTGAGCTTTGGAGATAATACTAGGGTCAAACTAGGGTCATATGTGCAAAAGAAAAAAAAACAGTAATATAGGACATTTAAAATAAAAATAAATTCAACTAATGTTATAGATTCAAGTCATTGTAACAGATTAACAAACTATTCTTTATTGGTGGTGGTTTGCAGGCTGAACGTGCTCTCTGATTGGTCCGTCTGTGTAAAGGCATTTATGGGTTTCCCCTGCCCCTGTGGTATTTCCCCTGTGCATTACCTCACATAGAGAGGACAAAGCCCGCTCTGTTCTGGGCCTGGGGTAATTTGGCCTGCACCCTGGGGTCTTGCACCCTGGGGTGTCATCGGCCTGGTCCACTTCAGATAGTGTGACTGTTGTTCTCCAAATAAGGTCGACACAATGACAGAATGTGACAGGGTTTTCTGTAAGTAATGGACTTAGGTTGCGCTGAAGGGTTGGGCGGTTTACCATTTAAGAAACATTTGAGTGTGTGCTATGCTATGTGTTAAAAGCAGCCATTTCCCATCTGATAAGTTTTAGTTTAGAAATTGTTTTGATCATATAATTGCAGTCAAGAGTTAACCGAAATCGAGATCTTGAACTTGATAACTTCATATTCACAACAACGACAAAAAAAGCATTAAAACATGACACTTTACCCATTCCTTGTGTAATTATACTGCTCTGTCTGAGTAAAAAAATCTGAAATATCAACAGACCTTTTTTACAACACCCAGAAGTGCCGCGATGTAGCGTAAACGTCGCTTCCGGTTAATTCTTTTTTCTGGCAAAATATTTGTGGAAATATCTCGTGTATTTTTCACCAGCTTCATAAATCTGCCCCATCACCAAATCTTCATCCAACAAGGTCGACAAAAGCCATCTGTCCATGAAGAATTTATCCACAACTATCAAGGTAAAAAAGACGAAAACGTAAAGGCTAACAATGACTAGCAATAGCGTACTATTCCTGAGCAGTTTCCATGACCATAACTAATGTTATGGTCATGGAAACATAAAACATAAAACATAAGGAACTTGTTAACACAGACTGACTCTAAAATTAAAATTAAAAATTTATTTCATGATGTAGATATTAGCAGAGATTTGTGCAGTTTAAATGCTTGACATGTATCTGTGAACATCTGTAGCATTTAAACTGCATTAATCTCTCTCTATGCTTATATCTATGTCATGAAATCGATTTTTAAATGTTTATTCTAAAGTCATTCAGAGTTAACAAGTTACTTATTAATGAATTACTTAATATTTGTCTTTTATTCATTACCATAACCTTCGTTTTGCTCAGGAGTAGTTCACTAATGCTAGTCATCATTCATCTTTAAGTCTTTTTATGTTGAGAGTTGTGGATAAATTCTTCATGAACAGAATATGTTTTTTGTCGAACTTGTTGGATGAAAATTGGTGATGGATCAAATTAATGAAGCTGATGGAAAATACACAAGACATTTCCACAGATATTTTGCCATAGAAAAGCATTAACAGGAAGTCACGTTTACTCTACATCGCGGCACTTCCAGATGTTGTGAAAAAGGTCCAAATGAGCTGGATCTGGATCTAGTTCTGTGATTCAGTCGATATCTTGGTTGGACTTCCATTGGAAATTGTAATTAGGGATGCACCAATCAGATCCAAATCACTCATCTGATGGTTGGGAATCATCCTCCAAATATCTGTTCTGTATTTAACTGATGTAATGAGACATGTAAGCGATAAATAACCACTACGCAACACATTTAGATCAGTTTTGTCTTATTTATAACGGATGTAATGAGACATCTTCAGTGGACGCGTAAGCGATAAATAACCACTACACAAGACATTTGGATCAGTTTTGTCATTAATGCTGTAGTATTGAAATTGGTATAGAACTGGAAAAGCTGAATTGGTGCGTCCACAGATGTAATTATGACTGATTGAAGAACGTCCTGGAATATCTGAACGTTTATTCATAGATGAAAATAAGGAAATAAATGCTACTTTCAGTCTTTGCATAGGAATCAGTTTAATGGGCTGATACTTAATGCTGTAGTATTGAAATTGGCATCAGAACTGAAAAAGCTGAATTGGTGCGTCCAAAGATGTAATTATGACCTGGAATATCTGAACGTTTATTCATAGAGTTCATCAAGTTGTTCAGTAGAAACCAAAAGCCGAAGTATTAGTATTGACATTGGAAAAGCACTAGTTTATATTTTACACTATTCTGTAACTCAATACATTTTCAGAGTAATCGTCCCAACAGCCTGTCTGAACCGTCTGTTGAAGAAGCAGAAGGTCTTTAACGCCCTTCACCTCATCCTGTTGATCTCATGGACCCAAAGCTCGGGGGCGGTCCCACGTTTGCTCTCCAACCCACTGATCCAGACTTCCTGTGTGATGTGTCCCACTTCCTGTGTTTGTCCAGAGGAAGTGCTGAGGGGGAGCAGATAGGGTTATAGAAGACAGATCCGCTCAGCTCCAAAAGGCTTCAGCATCGGTTCAATGACGGGCCGATGTCAGTGTTACAGCTAGCATCACTCAAACGGAACAGGAAAGGACGCTACGATAAATGGGATCAAGCCCTGCTGTTGGGTGTTATTAACGAAGAGGTCGACAGTCTCTTTTCCCTCAGTAAAAGGGTGTGGTTTGGAAAAGACTTTGGTGGAATACAATCGCAATAACGCAAAAAAAAAGCTTTAAGAACCCCAATTTGCCCATTTCTTGGAGTGTTTGATTTCACAAAAGCCAATTTAATTAGTTTTTAATAAGTGATAAAAACTCCAAACCAAAGTCGGATCGAAAAAAAAAGATATTTGTCGCTTCTTTTTACCTTCAGAATTCAAAAAGGCCCCTTGCTTCTTGTGATGTCATTAGGTGCTAATCTAGGAAGTGGTCCCTTAGGTTGGGATCGTTTCAGCTCTCAAATACCCTGTGCTCACAGCTATTGTTTAAGCCGCATTTGTACTTTTCAATTCAGAGACATATTTACTTTTTCTATGCATTATTTCAAATACAAATGTCCAGAAGAAGTTTAAAGAGCCCGAAAAATGTGTTATAGGACCTTCAGTTGACTGTCTTAAACTGTCTTTTCTGTATTTACTATCCAAGCTTTGTAAAGGGAAAACCAGATGCTCCGGAAGCATGCAGGATTCTACAGATGTGTAAGCTGAGAGGGTCCAGCAGAACCAAGAAAAAGTCATCTAACCTAAGATATTTTCATCATCTTTCAGCTCTCGTACTGATGATTCTGTTGTAGTTTTGTGAGCTTTAGCCAAGTTTATCTGTTTAATCCCTCAGACGGCCAGGTAGGTTCCACCAGATGTAGCCACAGACTCGATTTATTGATTTCATTTTTGTTATTGCATCATAGTTAAGAAATGTTTTAGTCCAAGTGAAGGTAGATCATAGTTTAACAAAAGCGAATATGCAGGGCTACATTAGGACCTGGGTTGTACTATGGTTTTAGGATTGAACTGGAACAGGACCAAGCAAGAAAGAAAGTAAGAAGTACGACCGAAGCGGAACAAAACCAGGTCTGAATCAGGACTAAAACTGGATTAAACAAGACCTTAAACAAGATCAATCCAAACTGAACTAGGACTAATGACTGAGTTTGGACTAAAACAGGACTCAGTAGTCAGGCAGGACCAATATGGATCTTTTTGGATCCAATATGATACTGATACAACAGGCTTTGGAGCTGCCGATAGCTGATATATCTAGTTAAAATTAACTGTGAATCTTCAGCTGATTATAAAATTTAGGTTTGACTATATTCGATTTTAAGTTGTGTTTGTTTAGGCTGCATTTACTGTTATTTTACAGACAGTAGGTGCTGGCATTTTTACATAATATTTTAACATTTTAAGTAAACTACCGCTATTAGCCTTTAGCGGTTATCGTAAATTAATTATGTGTGTAAATACGAACAGTTCACACCTCTATTCACTGCTCATTTACATATCAATAACACTGTCTAAACCTAAACCTAACCCAGATCACATGTCTTCACAAATAAGTGTCTTTTTAATCCTGACTCAAAGCAATCGTCCATAAAAAGAATATAATCCAGCATGTTGGCAGCAGATGTGTGTGTGTTGTGTCTGTAGGACAGTCGTCTCTGCTCCGCACTCGCACTTTGATAAAAACAAGGTGTAGTTTTGTTGCTGACCTAAACTGCTCTGAAGTTCACTTTTATTTATAGTCTGTATTTTGGATCAGACACAAAAGCATTTTAAGCAGCGTCTCAGTGCTGACGTGACTCTGGGGGTGCATTCAGGGACAGTACGGCCTAACACAGACATAACACATAAAAATAAATACTGATGCTGCGCCACATATTAGGACATGTATCTGTCTGTAAATTAGATAAAATTATAGAGAATATAGAGAGTTTAAGCTTTATAATGAGGTATAACATGGCCACGTGGATTATCGGCTCATATCGGCAAGATTTAAGCCAAGAGCCGATATGTCTGTAAGAGCACATATCGGCCGATAATATTGGCCAAGCGATATATATATGGGTCGGGCTCTACTCAAGAGAACCAAAGCAGTATGTCAACCACAGTTTAGACATTCACACTTCCACAGTTACCACATCTAAATGGGTTCCACAGTGACTAAATCCGGAATGCTACTGGAACTTGATCAGGACTAAACCAAGTCTACGTGCTCAAATTGGGCTCAAACTAGGACCAAATGAGGTCAAGTGTGAACGCACCCTTAGCTGACTGGTAAAATAGAATTAAACCTCAAATAAACAAGTATTAAACTAGTGTAGGATTGAATTTGGGCTTCATACGAAACCAGAACCAAACCAAACCAGCGCTAAACTGGGACAAAAGAAGGAACTAAATATTCCACATGGCACTAAAACCATGTAAAACTTCATTATTCAGAATCACCTATAGCCCCCATGTGTTTGGTCAGTGTGTGACGGTTCAGACCAGGTGCTGTGGAGCTCGGAATAACTCGTAAGCACCACTCTGCTATTTTCTCCACCCACTCGTGAACTGCATACACCGCTGGCACACTCCCATGGCCTCAGCGTAGCCCCCATTGTCTGCTCTTACAGACTAGACTGGACTGAGCTGCGGAGGAAGGACATGTCAGAGCAAGGCTAATCCACTCCACGGTTCTCCTTTAATCCACTGAAGTCTTATTGATTTTATGCTCATGAAAAGTTCACTTCGAAAGATTTTGTAGCAGAGGTTTTGAGGTCAAGATTCAGTTCATAGTGCACATTTTAAACATTTGTAGGATCTAAATCTTTTAAATTGGTTCATTTCAAAATCTGCATATTCTGCTCAAATATCCAAGCTGTGCAAACCACTACTGTTGTGGTATGGACATTTATAAAATAACGTAGCCCGTTACATTGTGCACAGTGTAGCTGCATTTTAGCACTTCTAGATCTTGTGGCAACACTAGTCTGCTTGTAGGCATCTGAAACTTCCTGTGTGTGTGGCAATAGTGCTGCACTAAAGAAAGGGCTGATTTTGAGCCTTTAGTGCTCACATTTGTAGTCGATCTGTCTCTGCCCATTATAAGTCCATGTAAAGCGAAGACTTTAAAAGCTGTGAATAGACTATAAAACACAACAGAAACCTTTCAAACAAATGAAGAGTTCAACAGCAAAAACAGATGTCTCCGTTTTGAAAAATAGCCAAAAAGGGTTTTTTTTTTTCGTTCTTTTTGCTACCATCTTCTAGAGATATTATCGAGGACATCAGTGTGTAGGGGATTAAATAGGGGATGGAATAATATTTTAATAACAATAAAATATGTAGCTTATGAAAACTGCAAGGCTCTGATTACTTTTTCAAATGGTACTTATCTGTTTTTGCTAAAGATCTTTTCAAATACACTTTATAAAGTCTTTATATTGTCCACATATTATGAAATATGAACTGTGAAGCTACTAGCATCACATGCAGTGCAGTGCACGTATGAGTGCTTTAAACTTTGATGCCACCATCTTTATATAATGTCCCATGGGGAGATATTTTCCTGTTTACTTGGGACATTACTATTCTTAAATGACTACATCTGTTGCGATTTTGCTAACTGTGCCCTTTCAAATTGTGGGTTAGTTCCAACTTCATTTACTAGCCAAACGAGACCCCCACCAGTCCTGTTGTGTGGTGGGGGTCTGGGGGCCTTTTGGGGGAATGTGCATGGGGCAGGGGGCCAGCATATGTGGTCAGTATTTGCAGGAGAAAGCACAGAAGACCCACAGTAAGCTACTTAACTTAGCTTAGCCGCTATTTACATTGTAGCTAGCAGCCCAATTATTCTATTAAACAGTTACATAATGGAGGGCTTGTGTTACGCACTGGCAGCCTGTTTAAGGAGCGAAGAAAGAGAAGGCTAGATGCTACTCTGGCTCCATTCAGACAGTTAGCTAAACAATGTCTTTTGGAAAAACAATTAAAATGTTTTATAACTACATAACAGCCATAAAAAATAAAAAAGCTTTACTGTAAAATGTGTTAGGACATGAGTAATGGAGAGGATTTGAAATACATTAGTAGAAAACATAAACAGTTGTTATGTTGTGGATCATTTTTGCAGTAGTTACTGCATCAGAGGCATAAATGACTTTTCATTGTGATATTTTATATTTATTTTTAGTTAGTTAAGTTTTCCATCATTAGGAGTGGGGGAAATGAATAATGCACTGTGAAAGGGCCTTTATTGTGCAAAATGCCAGTCTGCTGCCAGCATGAAGGACACTCACGACCATCAACCCACACAAAGCAGCAGGTTCAGACAAAATCTCTGGTCTTTACAGACATCTTCAGCATTTCTTTGGAATAAGGCGTTGTCCCATCTTGTTTCAAAGCTGCCCCCATTATACCTGTGCCAAAGAAACCATCCCCATCCTGCTTCAGCGACTACTGCCCTGTGGCACTGACGCCCATCATCATGAAGCGCTTTGAACGGCTAATCATGTCTCACATTAAAGGCTCCAGCCTCCAGAACAGCTTCATCCACCAGGCTGTTAGGAGGCTGAACTCTCTCTGAACCACCAGGCTGTTAGGAGGCTGAACTCTCTCTGAACCACCAGGCTGTCTCCTTAAAAAGAACTTTGAATTTTTCTTTCATTTTATTATTATTATTTAATTTAGAGTAAATGATCTAATTATAATTTAGATCATTTATAAATTTTTTTGAATCTGGAAAAAATGACTTTTAATAGATTTTTTAGCCATATGAGAATGTTGTTAACTACTTACCTTCCCAGTAGTGTTTTGTTTCATTCACATGTTTAAGTAGTTATTTTTGTCTGTCTGCATCTCCAAATGCCCTGTTCCACCTTGTGATGTCATGTAGTGGTAGTTTTAGTTTAGCAGAGATGGAGACTTAAAGAGCTGAAATTATCCAAATTATTTAAATTATTATTCTCAGTGGAGCACTTCCTGTACCACGTGACATCACAAGGTGGAATAGAGTGTTTTCTGTTTGAGAGAGCAACTCAGCCTAAACATGCAGGGTTTGTGTGCAAATGAAACCAAACACAACTCTAGGAAGTATATAGGCCTATACTGCAGTATCTGTGGAATGCTTAGTTTTAAGTGAGAGACTGTAACATCTGTCAGAATATTTCCATGGAAATCTCATGATCTGGTGTGGAGACCTTAAGGGCAAACGTACTACTGAGAAAGACTTGAACTTGGACACTGCACAGTTCACACTCTGGGTAATGGCTCTGTCCCTGGTGGACGTCTGGAGAAAGAGAAGATGGACAGGCTGAAGAGGCTGATGGTTCTGCTGCTGAACTGACATTATGGGCTGTTGTATTGATCCTGCATTGTTATCTTTTGCTAAATTATTTTGTGACAGTGATATGTTTAGAGAAAGGAAACTTCTTTATGCAATATGCTTGACATATTCATGGCTTTAATGCTTACTATTGGTTTATTCCATACTGACTGCACAGGTGGTGGTTTAACAAAGACATATTCTTGTTAAAATGTATTTGGTTCTTAAAAATAGTGATATATGGCAGAATACCATGTGCAATAAAAACCCTTTGAAAAATTGGAAACAAAAACATTCTAAATTCTGGAATGGAGCAGCTGAAGGAAAAAGTAAAGTGCAACAAAATGTGATTTTAATGGGAAAACTGCAATTAACTTCAGAATATCACAAATTATGAAAAATCAAAGACAATTTTGAAACTGAAAACTACTCAGATACATATGAATGATCCAGTTTAAAAACATTTACGCTTGTGTTGTACATTATATTTACACTACATTTACATTTTACAAAGGCACAATCCACATTTTGAGGTTTTACTGGACAAATCCTCACAGAAGAGTCCAGAACAGTTTTTCACTTCATCTACAGATATGTGACACATTTCACCATAAATTATACTTTTTGTGATGCTCAAATACTATATGAGAAAACCTAAATAAATATTTCTACCTTGGAATTTCAAAATTGTTGCTTCATTTTTGTGATAATGTCATAAACCATTAGCACTTAGATCTGCTCATCAGTTCATTCTAATGGCAAAAGGTTTGAAAGGGTCTATATCGTGATAATTTTGTATCATGAGCCATGTATCGTATCGTATTAAGTATCATAATCATGAGGAACAATGCGTTTCCCAGCCCTAATAGGAATGAGAAGGAAAACAATCTTCTGGATACACTTTTCTGTTAAACATTGTCATGGACCATTCCCCAGCCTGTAGCGTAGCCCCTCAGACATTGACTGTAAATTAAACGTATTTCGTTTTACCTTTTTGGGGCCAGCTGACATGTTTAGCTTCTCAAGTCAAGAACAGGAAACTGAACCGTGAACCGTGAATGGAGAAAAGGTTGGAAAAAGGCCAGTCAGATAGACGGTCCATAAGGTAGTTTGTGTGTTTTCCTTGTCTCTCAAAGTGACTAGTCCAAGACATCTTCAGAGCTGGAAGACTTCAGTAAAGTGGAAACTATGGTGACGTTTTTTAGACTCTGGATTTGTTTCAATGGAACATTTCTGCACTCACCTCTTGAGATTGGTATAAGGCTTAAAATAGACGCGCCCTGGTAATATTCGTCGCACACAATGTCTCTATTTGAAGCTAGACTCTTGAAAGGTGGACTGATTCTTGGAATTTTATGATCCTACGTTAAAATGCCAGCAGAACGGAGACATTCTTTCTGTTGGGATTTTAGCGTAGGATCATAAATCTATTAAGGTTATGAAATGGGAACTTTTTCTCCACAAGACTTCTGCAAGTAAAAATGTGTCCTCCAAATCTGCTGTTGCAGTTTTGTACAAAGTTGAGCATCACACTTCAAAAAGACATGAAAATATTACGATTTAATGTTGAAAATCACATTCTATTGTCTTAAGAGAGTTTTTTGTGTGTGTTTCTGTAGTATCCTCATGGTTTCAGAATCAGCACTGAGTATGGAGTCTATTCCTCAGCGTCGAAATCGAGTTTGTCTTTGTTTTTTTTCCGTTACTATTTTAGCGTATCGTCATTTACAAAGATTATGAAACAAGATCTACCTGACTGATTAACTTTTCCATTCATAGTTTATGCAAGAGGAATGTAACAAAAACTTGCTTTCCAATCTGCTGCTGTTTAAAGTGCGTGTGTGTGTTTATTTGTGCAAAGATTAGCATCACATCGAAATGGGTAAGCTAATTAGTTGAAGTTCCTTAAGCAAAACAATCAAAATGACGGATAAAGCTACTGGGAGTTTGTTTACTTCTCCTTTCAGTTCTGTTTAAGACTACATAATGAACATGATGTATTAATAACATCGCAGAGCCGCCGGATGAATTTCCAGATTCAGGATTTACTTGTCCAGCTGACTTTTATTTTGCCTGTTGAAGAATTTGAACTGAGGCTGTAGGTCAGTCACTCCCAAAAGATTCTCAAGAGGTCCCCATGGGTTTCTAGAAAAGAGCTCCAAACTAGATTGTGTGAATTTGAATGATAAGATGAGACACTTGTGTTGCTATTTACCACAAAATAGTCCTGTTTTTTTCCTTATAAGACCGTAAGTAGGAGGGGTAGGTGGTTGCTAATGTATCTGCGTGTAAAATACGAGTCGCTGGAAGAAAAAGTTTGGGAACCACTACTATTTTCATTTTCTTTCATTTATCCAGGGCTGGGTCGTGGGGGCAACAGTCTAAGCAGGGACGCCCCGACTACCTTCACCCCGGACACTTCTAGCTCCTTCAGTCGAACCATTAGGTCTTCCCAGGCCAGCCAAGAGACAGATTCCCTTCAATATCTCCATAGTCTTCCTTAGGGCCTCCTTCCGGTGGGACATGCCCAAAACACCTCCTAGACAGTCAAAATGATTGTTTAGAAAATGGTTTTACTTCTGAAAGCAGTGATTCAGTCGTTGAAGCGTTTGCAAACCAAACCAAACATCACCGGTTTGATCCCAGCTCCGACCAGAGCATACTGTTGTTGTGTCCATGAGCAAGACATGTCACCCATCTTGGGACTGTTTTAATTTGTTGCGTAAGTGAGTGTCTGTCCTCCTAGGAAGCTACAGAAAGCAGACTAAATGTGGAGAATTCATTTATAATACAGGAATTTGTGAAACCTTGAAGTAAAAATGGGGTGCAGTTAGCATGCTAGCTGTTGTTAGCGTTATCATGCTGGCAAAACTCAGCTCTGGCCATTGAAAGTAAAGCTAAAACTCAAACTCATTGCGGTGAATATTAGGTTGCCAGGTATGTGTTTGGAAAGTAAGGAATATGTTTGGACGGCTATTTCCACAAACACACAAATTGAAAAAAAAAGTTGTAAATAAAGTATGAGTATTTTCCTGAGTCTCTCCAGGGCTGCACATTTCAGTGCGTTCTGGAGGGTGGAGGAGCGGAGGGAGTGAAGGGCGTGGGCGGAGCTGCCGGTCCAGCAGCTCGGAGAGGGGAAGGAAATGACAGAGAGGCAGACGGGAGTGGGAATACCAGCGATGAGCCAGAGATAACAGACTCCGAGTGAATACCGTGGAATGTGGGCTTCAAGATTATACTTAAGATTTAGAGACAAAAGACTTCCAATAAAGTAGTTTATTTTTTTACTTCTGTTTTTCCATTATCGTAATTCTGATTTTAATGTGAAAAACAGAACTAATTCATCCATAAAATAATAGTCTGTAGTCCAAAAATCCAAAGTTATTCCTCACTTACCTTATGCAATCCGAAGATTCTAATTATTCACAGTAATGAGTTTATAAAGGCAAAGAGAAATTCAATTTGTCAACTGGGCGACCAAAATAAACCTTTGTCCAGCTGACAAATTTAAATTTTCCTTTTCCATGGATTCCCCCTGGATAATTGAAGGATTTTACAGACATCTTGAGTTTATTAAGGTTTTTCACAGTAAATCTAACAAGTAGCATGCTAACAGTGCACTTACCGATTAAATGTTTTATAATTAGATCCAAACTGCTTATACAAAACAGTTCTGGAAAAAAAAGAGAGAGAGACCACTGCAAAATGATCCGTTTCTCTCATTTGACTCCTTATAGGTCTGTGTTTGAGTAAAATTCATATGTTTCATTCTCTAATCTACATTTCTCCCAAATAAAAAATATTATCATTTAGAGGGTTTATTTGCAGAAAATGACAAATGGCCAAAATAACAAAAAGATGCAGTGTTTTCAAATAATGTGGAAAAAACAACAACAAAATAATTTAATAAGAGTTCAGAAATCAGTATTTGGTGGAATAAGCCACATCAGCTTTCATGAACACAGCAGTGGCTTTTATACTTTCTCTCCATAAATCAAATTTTGTTCATTTGATCAGACATTCAGAGATACTGATTTTAGAAAAAAAAATGTCAGTGGTTGGTCCAGAGCTGAGTATCCATACTGGGGAAAGAGAAATTTTACACAAACACATGGAAAAAATTCAGAAATCAGTATTTGGTGGAATAAGCCACATCAGCTTTCATGAACACAGCAGTGGCTTTTATACTTTCTCTCCATAAATCAGATTTTGTTCATTTGATCAGACATTCAGAGATACTGATTTTAGAAAAAAAAATGTCAGTGGTTGGTCCAGAGCTGAGTATTCATACTGGGGAAAGAGAAATTTTACACAAACACATGGAAAAAAATTGGGTACCATACAGGCATCTTTTAATACGCTCTTGTCCAGGGGTCTCCAAACTGTAGCTCAGGAGCTGCCAGGAGCTCTCCATCCCCTTCCAAATTGCTCACCAAGGGATTTCTGAATTCTGTGTATTGCGGTGTATAAGTAGAATTTGATTAACTGCAAATGTATCATTTTGAAAACAGATAATGGTTTATGTTTTATAGACATAACTGTTCTCCGTTTAAGGCTCTTATGTATACTACATTTCTTTGCTAAAATGAGTAGCTCTCTGGTATTTTTGTTTGGTAAAAGTAGCTCGCATGAGGAAAAAGGTTGGAGAATCCTGCTCTAATCTAACCTCTAGTATCAATAGCTACGACCATGTTACTTGTACTACTTCCCAAGGTACTTTTACTTCTGTTGGGGCTAATTTCAGTTACTTCAGTGTGTACTGCTTAGTATTTCAAGTGGAGGGTCCGCCACCTACTTGTTTCTATGGAAATGTTATTGCTGCGTCTAGAATGTTCCATGGTATAAATGAAACTATGTATCACAGATGAGCAGGTTACATCACTACGCTACATTACAATTCACATCTATGGAGAGGCTAAGCCATTCACAGAAGGAATTATTGTATTTTTGAGCAATAGAAACACTCATGATGGATATGTTGAATGATATACCACGGAACATTCCAGACAAAGCAATAACATATCCATGGAAAGATCTAAGTACCTTTAAACCGTTTAAATAACAATAATATCAGGGACTTCCTATTATTTCAGCCTATCAGAGTCTTTACATTGTCTAGTTATACATTGTTAAAGCAAATATGGGTACTCAAGTAGTGAAGTTTGAATGTTTTAGTAACAATTAAACATTTTGTTTTACTGCTATCGCTACTTGTACTTCTACTGTTGTGCATACTTAAAATAACACAACATGATTGAAGGCAGATTGGAATGTCTGCGAGATTAAACTTCCAGTCAGAGTCAGTGGTAAATTTTGAACATTCTTCGAGCGGATGGACTCGAAAACACTCAAAAACGTTCAAAAGTCCCTGCGAGTCGTACCACCCTTTCCTGTTTTTCCATCCCCCTCTTCAGGCGGCGTTCCGGACTGGGGCCTATAGAACACAGTGGCTTTATGGCCGTTGTGTGGAGGTTTACAGCGTGGAGGTTCCAAACATGATTCACGATTCTGTGGGCTGCTGGGCGAGAGGCGGTGAGGGCAGAGTTCCCATGCTCCAACGTTCTAAAGGAAACTGGAGATGGGTGTTGTGGTGTTCTTGTTGCAACTTTAACGGTGTTTTTCGCACAGTTGTTGAAAGCTTTTCACCAGGATATAATGTTTCCTCACACAATGGCTTCACTCTGCAGAACTGACAGATTTTAAACACAGGAAAAGTTCAAGAGGGTATTACACTTCTTTATGTTATTAAGTACTAACACATGACATCAGTCGCCTTCAGACACTGTCACAACACATTTGGCATGCATTTTCAGTAATTAAATTCAACCTTGACATCAAATCAGGTTTGTGAAGTTGTAGTGTATTGTTTTGTACCATGCCAACGATGTTCATATTGTCTCCTTATGTACGTTAACTTCTAGGTTCTTTTCTAAGACAATACAGTTATGTGTATCTACCTTGTCAACAAGGTAAATACACATTACTATATTGTTTTAAAAAAGAACCTAAGCTTGTGCTTGTGGAAGACTGCACAGGGTCATAGTTCTAACCATAACAAGGGTTAGAACAGGACCCAGGAGAGATCACTAGATGTGGATGACATATACAACCTCTTCAATGTTATAAACATGGTAGAAAGCCCTCAAAAGTCAGTTTGATATAAAACGCTACTTTCATTATCCAAAAATAGGCTAACCTGCCCCACACACCAGCAGTTTGTGTTTACACTGTGTACTATGGGAAAAT
Organism: Scartelaos histophorus; assembly: GCA_000787155.1. Taxonomy (NCBI): domain Eukaryota; kingdom Metazoa; phylum Chordata; class Actinopteri; order Gobiiformes; family Gobiidae; genus Scartelaos; species Scartelaos histophorus. The sequence goes on from JACN01081870.1 coordinate 26,927, forward strand.
ACTTTCTGGGCATCCGATAATTTATTTTTATTTATTTTTTTGCTGCAGTACCAGTGAAGTAGGCCAACTTGTGACAGACTGAAACACTATTTTTTATTGTTTAGCTAACATATCATTCAGCTAACTTGTTAAGCTAATTTGTTGCTGTTTGACATCAAAATAGAGGCTATTTTTCAGCTTTGTCTGGAGTCATTGCTAACTTGTTGCTTGGCTAACTTGCTGCTACTTCATGTTAAAATGTTTTTTTAATTTTTTTTTATTTATTGGGAGTCAAGTTATTTTCAAATGAAATTCTGATAACATTTTAAAGCTGTTATCATTTCAAATATCTCATTAGCACTAAACTGTAGTCAAACTTATTGCTTCTCCTTTTGGGCTTTTTTCTTGGGCTTTTTTTTAAGGAAGTGGCAGAGGTTACTTGTTTTAGGTGAAAATTAGTAACATACTTGAGAAGTCGCTTGTCTATTTCTGTCAAATGTGTGATAGACCTTTTGAATAGCAATTATAGCTATAAAGTTTTAGTGAGAAAGGTCCTGTATTACATGGATTTGACTCTTGTGAGCTTTAAAGTATGTTTGGAGTTTTTTGAGTAATCTTTTATCATTAGTCTGTCTACATCACCAAAGCTCATAATGCTCTTTTGCCTTTCACAATGAATCCGTAGTTTTCAAGTTAACGGCTTTTGTTCAGTAGAGATTTGCAATTGCAGGGCTGCTGAAGATGTATGGAGTTTAAAAACATAGTGGTGCACTCCCGTTATTACCCCATAACATCAGTAGAACAGAGTGTTTTCTGTTTAAAGGAAAAACTCTTCCTAATTATGTTGGATTTGAGTTAAACATGTGAATGAAACAAATCACAACTCCAGGTATGTTTTTGCTGAGGAAACAATTATATCAGAAATGGTGTAAAATGGGCCTTTTAATTCTAAATTACTACTATTACTACTACTACTACTACTACTACTACTACTACTACTACTACTACTACTACTTACTACTACTACTACTACTGACAAGTTTTGGGCAAAGATTATTTGAAATTGGTTGGACTCTGTGCAAACCATAGACTGTATAAAGAAGTGGACTAAGGGATTTAGTAGCGATCAACTCCAGTCAAATGAAGTTCACCGAGTTATAGTTGCAGTTATTGGAGTGAATTTGATGCCAAGTTCTATATTAGGAATATGAATGTATGTACAAAATATTGTGAAATAAAAGCACCAGGATCATGCAGAGTGGGTTAATATGAACATTTTATGACCAAAACAGCAGCAGTTGTGCTACAGTTTTCCAATGTTAGCTATGTCCATGTATGCAGTACATACACTCCATGACATTATTATTTGAAATTGTCCACCAAAAATAAGCATAAGCATCCATGTAATCCAACCATCAAATCTACAGAAAGAACCTGAATCAGTCAGTCTTAAGCCAGTATATCATCCCTGGTGTTTCGGCCCACAGAAACAATCTGGCAGACTTGTGTGATGTCATGGCTGCCAGTGTTAGCAGGTCACTCACTAACTGTGCTATTTGTGCTAACGGTGCCAGAGGAATGTGTGAGGGGCCGGACACTTTTAGCCCGTCAAACATGAGAAGACTGTGGCTGTGAGTCAGTGTGACAGGAACAATGATGTGAAGATTAAACCAGGAAACCATGACCTGATGTGACGACCGTTAACATCTTAGTCAAAACTTCCTGCACAGTAAATCCTTTGTCATTAGTTTTAATCTGGAAATCTTAGAGTCGGTACATTTTTGTCCACACAGTTTTCCCCCAGTGCATATATTTTGTATAGGCAGTTCAAAGGAAATTCAGATTGAAGTTGTGCTTAGTTGCAGTATTGTAGGATAGTGTTGTCACTGAAATAGTCCCTTCTGCTCAACATTTCTACAACAACACATCAGGAATATGAGTTTATATATTGGAACTAAGGTTACACCAATACCAATACTGAATATCAGCACCAAACATTGAAAATGAGCTGGATCAGGTATTGTTTCAGTCGAT
>JACN01059481.1:0-20684 GCA_000787155.1 Scartelaos histophorus
ATAAATAAATAAATAATAAAATTAATTAATTAATTAAAAGTTCAAAAGGTTGCTCAGGTATATTCCAAAGTAACCAAAAGGACCTATAATTTAATTTCTTATCTGTTTCTGAAAATGTATAAACTGCAAAGTTAACAAGCAAATCCTGCAAAATTCTCCTGGCTCTCCTCTCTCAAACAGAAAACACTGTTCCACCTTGTAGTGACATGTAGTAATACCCTATGTGCTCCACTGTGTTTTTAAACTTCATACACATTCACATGGAATACGCTCTATTCACGCTGACGTCACAAACCAGGAAGACATTTGGAAAGATGCAAATACTACTTCCAGTGGGCTCCTTTTGTGTTCTTTTTATGTTGTTGTATTATTGTTGTTAAAATTATATTATATGATGTGTTTATGTTTCTTCATCAAGACATTTGATTGCTGGCGACGCACAGCCATGTTGTTGTTGTATTGTTTGTGCCCCCAGATTTGTGTAAATAAAAAAATAGCTCTATTCGCAGTAGTAAGTCTGCCAAAAAATAGGAAAAATTTGAAAATGAGTTTTCTTCATCTACATGTCATTGTAGCGTTCTATTATGTTCAGCTAATCAACAATTACAACCGTACATATGACAGTCGTAGACAGGCCCAGTGTCTGTAACTACACCACAAGTTGTGGTTGCATCTTTCCAAAAGTCTTCCTGGTTTGCGACGTCAGTGAGAATAACCTCCTGCTAATCTCTACTGGACTATAGGTAAAAAGGAGCTGTTAACTTGAAAATGCTGAAACAGAGCATTTTGAGTTTTGAGTTTTGAAGATGTTCACAGGCTAATAATAAAGGTTAAAAGTCAAAACATGTGCGATTGAAACACAACACAACTCTGTTTTTGATGAGGAGACAACATTATAACATGACTTAAAGCTTACAACAGTAAATTGTATGTAATAGAGAACCTTTTTTTAATATTTTACACATTTTGATTTTCTATCTCTGCACTTGTCCTTGTGGTCATTCTCCCACCATCACCCTCACCCCTCTCTTTCCAGGTTCATATCGCACTGCAGAGATAAAGGTGCGTTCGGGGGTTATGGGATTTCCGAGCGCTCAGACTCCACAATATGTACGTGTGCTCCTGTACCTGTCTGTGATGTAGGAGGAAGAGAGGAGGCGGGCATGAAGGCGGCGGGCCCCTGGAGTCGGGCCCTCCACAGAGATACCGAGAGATTATTACGAGAAAAAAACAGCTCCGCGTCTGATTCATGGTCCACCGGGGTCCGTGAATCATACGGAAGGGCTCTTGATTCAAATGGAAAAACACAAGATGTACAGGTACGGCCCCACACACTCCTCGCTAATGGATCCTTGAGGAAATCTGGTCGACTTGATATTTTCTTCAGCATAGTCAATTCTTCTTACACTCAACAATATGACCGCCTGAAACTTTATTTTCTAACACTCCAGGACAAATAATCAATACAACATTTTCCCCATGACATGTATGTAACGTAAAAATGACATAGGTCTGACACAATTGCAAATTTTAAAGTTTGATATATTGCTGAAGAAAATCTAGACGATAAATTATAATATTGTGGAGACTAGTCTGCACACTGGACATATAACTTACGTCAGCAAAAACATACCTTAAAATCACCATGTTCATAACTCAAAAAGATCTTTTTCACATTGTGATGTCACGTGGTGGTAGTTTTCAAGTTAACAGCTTCCTTTTACATTTAGTTAAGTCAAGATTGGCAATTCTAGGGCTGAAACCGTTCAAATGATTCTTGTGAAGGTGCATGGAGTTTAAATATGCATGTGTTACCAAATGACATCACAAGGTGGAACAGAGTGTTTTCTTTTTGATAGAAGAACTCTTAAATCTGCAAGGTTTGTGAGTTAAACATGCGTGAATGAAACAAAACACAACTCAAGGCATGTTAAGGAGGAGGACAGGGAATTGTTCAAAGCACTAAAGCCTTGTTTGTAGGATAATGGAGGATTACTCATACATGCATAAATCAATTAAAATAAGTTTTAATAAGGCTATCCATTATAGCATGGTTAAAAGCCTGTGAAATTGATTTTGCATGCGTGTCTCCTTTAAAAAAACATGCTCATAAAAAAAATTAAACAGATATGGATTGCTCTGCGTGAGTTTCTGATCAAAATCCCCATAATGAGAAAACATAAGGGGCAAGATACAATTTTTCAGGATTCCGAGTTTCAGTTTTGTTGATTGCTAGTCTTTTGTTTGACTCATCTAAACCTGTAATATGATTAATTAAGGTAGATGCGCCAGTGTTCCCTGTCACATTTCATCATTTCAGGTTTATAAGTATTTAAAGTGGAACTAAACAACAACTGAACTCCCACAGTCACATTTCAACAGAGCTGCTAAACTGCGCAGTGTCTGGAGAGCTAAAGGGGGGAGTGAGGGAAGTGAGGGGAGGATGTGCGGGTCTGGAGCTGAAAGGAAGTGTGTGATTGGTTGAACAGGTACCCACACTTCAAACTTCAGGCCAGGGGCTGCAGAAATACCCACTGTGATCTGGGCAGTTGTGTGATGTCACCAACTACTTGAAATTGCAGAAGACACAAACTTAGCTTTAGAGTTTTATTACTAGAAAACTACAAATGCATCTAGTATTCCTAACTACCTGGGGCCTGGACATGAGGAGAGTGAAGGGGACGATGTGGAGAGAGGCAGCATGGTGACGGAGTGGTTAGCACTCACGCTTCACAGCAAGACAGTTCTGGCTTTGCATGTTCTCTTCATGTCAACCCAAAACATGCACCACTGGTAAAATCCTCCAGCTAAAGCCCACTACACACTACAGGATTTTTTTCATCTTATATGATTTTTAAATGTGCAACAAGGAGCACACACCACTGACACAAGGAGAATCTTATGAGACTTACAATCTCAGATCTCTCAGTCTGCAGTGGGATCTGTCTGAGGACCACTGGATATAAAGTTGTGAGTTCGATGGCGTCAGCTATTTCCTGTTGACAGTAAAACCACTCGGTCTGAGACTCTGAAGTGTTCAAAGATCAGAGCTCTGCACTTCCAGTTTAGATACAAGTCCAAACTGTGTTATTATGTGTGAAATGTGGTACAATATTTCAGATACAGGATTTTTAAAGCATAAAAGAGGAGATAAAGTCCACAGGAAGTAGAATTACGGAAAAGGAAAAATTCAATTTGTCAACTGGACAAAAGTTTATTTGGGCAAAAACGTTTCACAGTTCATCCAAGCTGCTTCTTCAGTTCATTTTTTTTTTTTTTTCAATCTGAATTTTTCCTTTTGCCATGGATTCTACCTGGACGATGGATTTTATACACATCTCGTGTCGATATCGCTAAACTGCAACTTTACCCAGTCACCATGCTGCATGGATGGAAATAGACAAACGTGATAATCTACTTTCGCCTTTTTACTTCCAAAGAACGCCTTAAACTGGATTAATAGTGCAGTTGTGTGGACTGGATGTCATTATTTGCAGAGGACAATTTATATGGATATTGTGAATGACACTTTAAATTTGGTGAGTTATAAAATGTTCATTTTTACTATATATCCTGAGTTTTCATCTGCCGTCTGTGTGCGCCACTCCCCCGCCCCTGACAGTTTGTTTTATTGACTGCTGATGTTTGTTGAATCGGGCAAATTCTGAAGCTGCCTTAAGGTAGTCCTGACCAAGCCTCGCAACAAGATCACACTCTGTCCATCCATCTGCAATGAAAGATGGGGTCAAATGCAGAGGACAAATTTCAAAATACACAATACATTTTCTTTGAGAGTAAAGGGGATGATGAGAATCCAAGGAGTTAGGGTTGGGGTTTGTGCAGTATAACCTGAAAACTCCACCGTGCTCCTGTAATGGGGGTTTAAATTAGCCAGACAGGGCGGTGATTGGACGAAAAGGAGGTGCAGTGAGCGGCGAGGAGGAGTATTTGGAGTGAGTTGATGAAAGCTGAGGAGCGGGTAAACTCTCGACAAGCTGTGAGCTAGACAGGACTGAAGTTAGGTCTTCCAGGCTGAATTCATACTAGCTTTATTAGTACTTAGCGCATTGAAAATTCTCAGGCCTACACCACACAATGCAATGAATAGAACGCCATTTGTAGTTCATTTACCCTTTTTCACCTCGGCCATTACTTCTCTGGTATGGACTATTAATAAAAAGCCAATTCAATTAAATCCACTCTTGTGCAATGGGGCAAACCTTGGATTCAGCTCATCATTTGAAGGCCACTGTGAGTTTGTCAAGCTCCAGCAACCACCAAGAAAAAAAAATATGACGCACAATTGTTTGTTTTTATAGCTACAGACCCCGCAAAAGTTCACACATTCATTCCGTACTTGTCCACTTACCCATAATGCATTGCGGCTGACATTTCCTTTCCTGGATGGCAGCGCGGTGCGAGTCCACGTGAGTTGATATTTAGAGGAATTGAGTCCAGCAAAGAGAGAGGCAAGGACATGCTTCAGTGACAATGCACAGTAATGGTTCGTAATGTGATTGGATTCCCGTCATGGCCACTGGACTGTGGAGCTGCTGTTTCCAATGGCGACCGTGTACAATTGTGTGAAACATTATTGAATGGGGGAATTATTAGCAGTCACTGGAAGGCATCAAGGCCACTTAGGGCCTAACGAAGTACATTTAGTTCCCTTTTGCACTTACATGTGAAGAGCTTTTAGAAATATTGGAATATAAGTGAGACTTAAAGGTGCTTTGTCTAGAAGGTTCCACAGTACAGATTGAACCTAACTTGTTTAATCTAACTATGCAACAATACAGTTCAGATGTGTGAAGAGTCGTCCCTATTCACAGAAGAAATTGTTGTATTTTTGAGCAATAGAAAAACCTATAATGGATAAATGCGAGATGTTTAGTGTCTCCATGGAACATTCCAGCTCCATAGAGACAACTATGAAGAGGAACTTTGCAGCACTTTACAGTGATGTTTCCTCATGTTTTGCCAAATTTTCTTTGAATGCAAATCCCGTCCACAAACCCTTCGGTTGGACCCGACAGCTCACCACTTTATTCTGTTTCGTTCTGTTCGGTTGTGGCGTATTTTGAGCTGTTGCTTAGGTTTTTGGTGACATTTTTTGGGACACTTTGTTAGTCTTTAGAGCAGTGGTCCTCAACATTTTTTGCACCATGCACAGACGGGGGTTCTTTTCGAGATGAAGAAAATTGAGGACCGGGGGGGTTTATCATTTGTATTTATTTGTACTTGAGCTCGATTTCTTAATTCATTTTGTTCCATCCATCCATCCATCCATCTTCTCCCGCTTAATCCGGCTGGGTCGCGGGGGCAGCACGCTGCCCATTACTCTATGCACCAGACCCAGACCCTATGAACTCCTCTGCAGGTGGTGAACCCACAGGAGGAATTCATTTTGTTATAAAACCTTAATATTGTTTGGTATATTTTTCACCACTTGTTTCCCCTTTGTCACTTAATAAATCACATTATTTAGTTAACCGTATACACATGTTTTTTTTGTTTTGTTTTTTTAAAATGTGTATTACTTCCCTCCTTTCTAGTTCACTCGTTATTAGAAGGGGCAATGTTCAGAGACTTTAAGGAAAAATGGTTCATATTCAGTGTGACGGGGCTCTATTAAAAAACTCATGCAAGAATGAATTTCAAAATGCAGGTGTATTAGGTGTGCCAAGCCACCTGCAAAAATTCCCAAACAGTGCAAAAGTATTTACAGTGAGCAAAAATGACCAACAAGTATTAACAGGAAAAAGGAAAAATGGGTAGAGTTTGGCACACTGACTGTACCTGCTGTGTAACCGGTGGGGACGGGCCTCCTTTAATACCCCCCTTGCTCCTCCCACTGAGCAACATGTAAAAATCACTGTAGAAATAAACTATTTCATAATAAACCAAAATTGTCTATTCTACTTATAGCAAATGATCATTTGAAATAAATGACAAAAATAGTGACTTCACAGGTAGGAGCTGCATGTATGAAACAATATATAATAATGTTTCCATCTGCCGTTCCTTATCTGACTCAAAATTGTATTTCAGTTCATTCATGTGCCTTTGAGTGATTTTGGATTATTCTGTGTAGTTACCCTGGTTTTCCTCGCAAACAAAAGGACTTCACGCTCCGTACTGAAGATTATGTGTGTCAGTTTTTTATAATGTCATTCACCTTCAACATCAGCACTATGAACACTAAAATAAAGACAGATAGAGAAAATGACTTAACTTTACATACAACAACTTGTAAATAAATATGGAATACAAACAGTGCATTTATTGTTGTACATCACCAGCAGCATTTAAGTAGCATTTATTTATGTTTGTTGTCTTAACTTTACAATTTTTCTGTGTTTTTCTCTATTGTCTTTTTTTTTTTTTTTCTTCCACATCTACTAATTCTCACTCTCTGTGTATTTCTGGGGCAAAGTAAAAGGTCACATGACTCACAGAGGTATTTTTTATTTTAATTTTTTTACAAATGAAATATATGAAAATGAATAGCAGTGGTGCTCTGACACATTTTAATATTTCAATATTCAATATTCAATATTACCATGAAACAAATATACTGATTTTCCCAGGATTGTTGCGTCACAAGTAGAAATCTTGCACAGTCCATAAGTCATCATCAAACTCATTTCTGCCATCAAATCATGTTCTAATGAGTGCTTATGTTAAAATGTTGGACAGCATGTTTTGTTTTTTTTTTTTCTTTATGGCAATTCCCCTGCTGCCAGTAGATGCTCCTTTATGCGGTCGTTATTTAAAGTTATAATACATGAAATGCCAAAACAAGGGTTGAGCACATGTGAATATGTTTAATGGACAATAATAATAACACTAATACAAATAATGCATAAAAAAACAGCCTCTGGTCTTTCAGTCGATCAGCCTGACACTTGAGCACATTAAATCAATAAACACGTTTCTATTATTAAGCCACTTTAGATCAATATTCCAGTTTACAATGAAGAAAATGTTAAATAATCTATGTATGTTCAAACTGAAACACAAGAGAAATAAGCATAGTGAATGTTTGAAGATTGTGTAATGTTCCCATTGGAGATTAGATAATGAAGTTTATTGAATTTGATATTTTTACTTGACCTTAGCCGACACTCAAAGCTGGTTTATATGATTATTTATTAATTTTATTTGAAGAATTTGTGCAGTAGTTGGGGCAGCTGTTGGTAAGTTTGTCCACCGAGGAGAAAATTCGAACATCAACATCACCGGTTGAGCAGGCAGATCCACAGACGCACAGGTTGGCAGGTGAATGCTCTTGTGTCCTTGGGCAAGACACCTAACCCACCTCGCCTCTGGTGTCTGCGTAAACTGGTAAATTAATAGTTCCTCAATGTAAAGCGCTTTGAGCCTTGAAGGTGGAAAAGCGCCACAGAAAAATGTGACAACTTACCATAACAAGCATGCTAAGGTGCACTTCCTGATTCTAACCCCCTAAAATAAACAAATTACACAGCACTGCTACAATATGTATGTAAAATTGGGTACACACCTTTTAAAACAACAAAATGAAGGGAAGCGCAGTAACACATAGGACATGTAATCTAACTTTGTCATTTTGGGGTTTAGCTGGTCTGGGAATCAAACCAGCAACCTCTACGACTGTATACTGCAAAGCCATTTTCCTTTGAACCACTTTTGTATCATCAAAGAAGTCATTTACATTCACAGCACATGTACTCCAGCTGTAGATGCCTCCGTCTGACGTCAGTATGAGTGTGCTGCTTTGACTGATTAGCTTAAAGGCGCACCGTGTACATTTATTGGAAGGACTCTGCCGCCTGCTTGTCTCCATGGAGATGCTGGGAATGTTCCACAGTTTGGCATTAACCCATCCATGTTGCATTTAATCAGTCATCGGTGTTTCTACTGCACAAAAACACCTTGGAAAACACAAGGTCACAGATTATCCCCATGGAGATAGGTGAATTTAATGCCTTTTTCAGAACGTCCCTTTAAATTTGCACGAGGTCTTCCCCTTATTTTACAGTAAATGTTGGTCAAGTTGAAAATTAATTTCAAACAACTGTATCCGCTCATGCAGAACTTGAAATCTTAATTATTAATTCAGGAAGCCAACCGCAGAACACTTAATTTTTAATGTTAGCATCAAAGTCAATCATGTTGCCGGTTATTTTGTCCCTAGAGTGTGGTCTTAAAACGATTATAAATTAATGTGCCTAAGCAAACACTCACATCACACAAGGAAACATGTCTGCGTAGATAGACTTGTCCATTCCCCCAAATTAAAGCATCGAAGTCCATCGGGAGCCTGGAGTTTTCAAATTGGATTTATGAGCGTGAAAAACGGCATCTCAGCCTCCGAAAATCCATGCAACGCAAATCATGTTGAATTATGGATGGCCACATGTCATCAAGTTTGCTGTGAGAGAAAGAGGGAGGGAGGGAGCGAGTGTCGGAATATCTTAATCTAACTTCAGCTTTGTCAATGAATACTTTTGTTTTTTTGTCTCGTTTTTATCCCAAACTCTTAAAGACGCATTGCATTGTGTAACTTTTTGTAACTTTGTGGAGGGTTTGTTAAATGCTTTTCTCCATGCAGATGTTATTGCTTTGAACGTTTCACAGTACGGCATTTAATCCTTTCTATTATCATGGAGACCAAACCAGACCAAGTTACAGGTCAGATCTGTGGAAAAACGACCCTGCTCACAGTCAGAATATCTGTTTTACTATAGATTTTTGAGCTATAAAACCAACTTTAAGTATATTTAATGCGTTTGCATACGCTGTATTTATGTAAACTCAAAGATGTTGTTAATATGTTATTGTGGACACAGACGGCAATGCCCATTTAGTAGTAGAAATGGTGTAAATGATATTTCCGGTAATGATTGAAGGAATTATGTAATGTGGGCGGGGCAAATGGGGATATAAAGGTGCGCTCTGCCGCTCAGCTCTCAGTCTGGCTTTGGTTACGGTGACGGTAACGTGTGGAGAGAGCGCAGGAGCGAGAGAACGAACAAGAGACTTAAAGGGGAAGTCTAGTCTGGTTTTTTTTGCCTGTAAATATTGACTCTGGAAAACCCATATTTCACTCACTGTAAATAATTTTTCACGCACCTTTGCCACTTTGTTGCCACCTTTTTGCACCTTTTTTCCACTGTGGGAGCTCACAATAAAACACCAAAACACATTTCCTGACTGCGCCTCAGTTTTGTTGAAGAATCCCATCACAAACACATGTAAAGCAGAACTGTTTAATGTCATACTGTGGAACATTACAGGCAGAAAAATGACATATCCATAGAAAGAGAAGGGGACAGGAGGTGTTTTACTCCACTTCAAAACAGCACAATGTGACAGTGAGTACACTAAAAGTTTGGACAGATCGGCACAGACCCGCTGTAGAGAAAAGACAAGTCTAAATATAGGTTATGACCCGTACGATATGGAGAAGTCGGACTTTTTTTACAATTAGCCCGGTGCTGAGGAGATGGATGTAATAAATGATGTGGTGCTGCAGACCTCTTATTACACTGAGCCAAATGAAAGCCTTTAAAAGCCTGGAGGAGGACCACTATTTTGTATCTGGTCGGGTATAAGAAGGTATAAAACGGCAAATTACAACAATAACCTAAAAACATTTTGGACCACATAAATCTTTTTGCGTGACAAGTTAGGACCCATAATGCAACAGTTTACCTCCCACTGTGATGCTTTTGTCTTTCGAAATAATTGTCCAAAAAAACTCAGTCCTTACTGTGACAAAGTGGTCGCTGCACAGCCTGTTTCTGTGCATCTTGTTTTAGCCAGAGGATGTTGATCCACTTTTGTCTTCTTTTTTATCTGTAAGTTTTTTGAAACTAACTCCCTTGTGACTCACCACTTTCAGAACATGAAAAAAAATAAAGTTTGTCTTTCTCCCAGTAAGAGCTGTTGCAACAAACAAACTGCACAGAATTTTGGCTTTTTTGTGCCAAGTCAGCAGAGGTAAACAGGGTTCTGTGCATCTGTCTTTACTTCTCCATCTGTTTTGGTGACGGTGATGTGATGTCATCTGAAACTCAGCAATTATCTTTATTAAGTTTGCTGTGGAGACAAAGAGGGAAGGAGCGAGCACTGGAATATCTAAATCAAACTTTAGCTTTGTCAATGAATGCTTTTGTTTTTTGTCTAGTTTTTATCTGAAACTCTCAAAGAACTTGCTGATTTGTTTGTAAGAATATTCAAACTGCCTTTATCGAGTTATGAGATAATACTTTGCAGCTGATGTCATCAACATTCCCTGCAGTTTGTGATGCTAACTGCAAGCTCTGCTCTGTCTGAACCTCTGATACTCAAGTTTGACTGCAAACTGAGTGTTGTTTCAACACAATCTGATCGGAAAGAGGTGGTTTAGGCTACGTTTATATGATGACAGTCTGAACCGAAGACACAAAAGTAATTTTGAGTTTTCATTTTTTATTCTGTGTTTAGAGAAGAGCTTTTGGAAGGAAATCTGTGTGCCAACCTAGACACAAAAGTGTGTGGAATTCAATTGGGTGCATGCCAGGCAGGTAGGTGGTGCTGTGATACACTATTGTACTGTATGTATGTGACCTAAACATGTACGAAACATGAGCAGATCTGATCAGAGTTCTGCATCTTGGGCAGTGTAGACAATCAACACAATTCGACTCCACTCTGGAGGGTGGTTTTGTATTGTTTGTGTTTTTAAGCAAAAATAAAACTATATTTGCGCTGCAGACAATTCTCTCACACATACAATTACAGAAAAATGTGCCATTTAAATCCATTTTGTCCTTTTTTCAGATGACCTAAAAACCTTTTTCCTAGCTATTGCTAATATATGCATTATGTCACCATGGTAATGTTCCACCGTAGAGATACATAGACACACATCTCCTGTGCAATGCCTCTGAAAAGGACCAATAGCCCATCTCAACCTTTTTCCAGACTCTTCTATATTCTGTTCACAACAAAATCTATAAGTTATTTTCCCTGAGATTTAAAAAAAAAAAAAAACTTTAGTTGTTGATTCTGCAAAAATATTTGCTGTTTTCTATGTTAAAAAAAAAAAAAAAAAAACTAGACAAAAATCTTTGGACCCAGCACTCAGTTGCAATCTTTGTTGGATGTGCATGTCTCTGTGTAGCAGTACTGTCTAAAACATAAGCTGTAATCTTAGTACATACATGTTAGTTTTGACTCTAATGTACCACGTCTCTCTTTGATTGGTTAATCCGCTCGTCAGTCACATCCAAATCAAATCAGGGACACAAGATATGGTTCCAGACCCAAACATCTTGGTTAAAAGTGCACACCTTTCATTGGAGGGCATGTCACCTGCTCATATCCACGGAGATGTTCTTGCTTTTCCTGGAATGTTCCATGGTCGGACATTAAACATATCCATCTAGCATTGATTCATTATAGTTACGTAGTGCTCCTTTTTGTCAAAGTGTGTGGTTTTGGCTGGACAGGCAACTTTTCTTCCCATCGTGTCTGTAGACTTTTCTGGATGCTTCTGGAGGGGATCACTTGGAGGATTGTGTGAACTTCAGCGCTGTATTTCAAAATGTATTAACCTGTTTAATATCGTCAGCTATAAACATTCATGGCTCTACCACTCTTCACTTTACTTTATAATAAGGCTTTATTAGACGATATACTGTAGATCTATTTCATTCTATAGACCAATAATATTTAATACAGACAGGGACAGCTGAAGTGAATATAGTTAAAGCAGAACTGTTATACAAAATGGACTTTTCAGAGCTTTGAACCATGTTATAGTTGTTTCCTCTTCTCACTGACCCTCTTCAAGTTGTATTTTGAGTGATTTGTGCATGTTTGAGCAATCTTTAATTTGTTATTTTCAAAGTGTCTTATTGAAGATCATCTTCAATTTTCACCTCTGCAGGTAAACACCCACTGCTTTGTACTTACTTTGTTCTCTACTTTGAATTTTCTTAATCTTTGACATGTGTAGGATTCGGCTTCGTCACGTCATTTTGGTACGAATAAAAGAAAGTCTGGTTAATGTGTTCTGCAGCTATCCATTGGAGGTGCCGACAGCTACACGGCTTTTTGCTGCAATGACATTTAACTCAAAATGCAATGTTTCACCTAATGATGTCATGAACTGCTCCTTGCTGTAGTGCTGACTGTTGCTTTTCTACTTCATCACTTTCTATCACAAAACCTTTCATAGATCCACGCATGGAGTGCTTAAAAAGAAAAAAAACACTGAGGCCTATAAAAACATGTTAATCCTCAGAGCACATGGCTAATTATGCAGAGTAAACCAAGTCGGAGTAAGTGCTGTTGGCTAGTTATTTACCAAGTTCACCAGTTCCATGCTGCTATTCCGACATGTCGCTATTTAGACAACGCCAAACTGGCCACGTTCACATGTTGTTTTTAATTCCAAATTGAATTATTCCGAATTAAATAGTTTGGATTTAAATTATTCTCCTTCGAGTTTACATGGAAATAATAATTCAGAATAAGGGTTTTTAAATGGAAAAGAGGTTTAGGTTACTTTATTCCCTGGGGAAGGTTCTGATTGGACAGAGACACGAACCATCCTGCCATCTGCTCTTTTCATTATCTGTAGTTTGTCCAGCAACTTATTAAAAAAAAAAATGTTTGCAGAGCATCATCGCGCCAGAAGGATGAAACGACGCACATGCCCTGAACAACTGGAATTATTTTTAAGCGGAATAAACTTTTACATGGCCGCAGAATAAATTAGATCAGCTTTAACATTGGAATAAACCACCGACTTAAATCGGAAAAGAAAATTTAATTCTGAATAATCATTAGGAATTAAGTGTTGGTCTTTTTAAAGTGAAATTAACTTTTATTCCAAATTAAATGAGTTTTAATCAGATTTAAAGCTCTCATGTGAATGGGGCAATTGTCGGTGTAACGGCATAAACATTTTTCAAGTGTCCCACTACTCTGATTGTGGGAGTAGCGGCACTTTAACATCTGCTTTTCTGACATGAATAATATTAATGTGATAAATGAAGAATTGCATTTGAGAATAAAATGAAATATTTGTCATTAAGATCATTATAATTCATGGGCAAATATACTGAAATAAATGCAAATAAAGCATTTAGTACTGACAAAGGAGGAAGATATGAGTCTAGATATGACCATGATTGGTTTAATGTGATAGTAAAGTACGAGGATGGGTGAACATTCTTGATACTGATTTTTGGTATGGATGGTCCAGGTAGCAATTTACTGACAGCGCTACAGATTTCTAATACTGTATGTGCAAACAAATGCATGTGTCAGTCTGTACTCATTTATTTGTGGCAGTGTTTGCTATTCAAAATTCTGGAATGGAGCAAGTGGAGGCAAAATGAAGCAAACATCATATATTTACAATGATTAACTGATGAGCAGATGTAAATGATGATAGTTTTATGACATTGTAAAAAAAAAAAAAAAAGCAACAATTTTGAATTTCTGAGCTACAAATCTCATTTACTTTGCTTCTCTGTTAAGAAAGATGGAAAAATACAGTTTTCTAACCCTAAAATAATATCTAGGCTTCAAAAGAAGTATAATTTATGATAAAATGTGTAATATATCTGTAGATGAAGTGAAAAACGGTTGTGGGTTTAACATTTCTGTGAGGATTTGTCCAGTTAAACCTCAAAATGTGGATTTTGCCTTTGTAAAAATGATTGTCGATTTTATTTTTAAACTGGGCTCTGAATCATTCACATGGATCTGAGAGGTGTAACTTTCCAAATTGTCCTTGATTTTTAATATTCTGTGATATTCTGAAGTGAATCCCAGTTTTCCCATTAAAATAACATCATGTTCCACTTCACTTTGGCCTGCACCTCCCTCCATTCCGAAATTTAGAAAATATTTGTTAACAATTTTCCAGATAACCTGTAGAGATGTCGTAGTGAAGTCATGTCGGAATAGGCCCCAAGCTCAGCGTCCACTTCCAATGCTAAATGAAGGTATCAGAGTCAATACAGAGTGGTATCGGATCGTTGATTTTGTCTGAGTACTCACCGATGTCTGTAAAATGTGCGAAATCTGAGCTTTTGCCCATGGAAGGAAGATCAGAAAGGGCGTAACGGGCCCTTTAAGCTAACCCCGCGATAATGCTTTTCCTGATACACTAACTAGACAAAATATATGACATTTAATTACGCCTTCTGCTACTGCTTCTCTTGGCATTCTTGGTCTGCACTCTCTCTTTCTATCTCTCCCTTTAGTCATTTGAATGTTCTATCTCTTCCATCTGCGCCCTCCACTCCTTAATTGCCCCATAAAACTACAATAGCAAATCGAACGCCAAGACCGCCGCTTAGCTTCAGAGCAGGGGCCGTCCGAGTGTTACCGTCTCAATACAGGAGCCTTCACACTCCCCTGAACCTCAAACCAGAAATGAGGAAGTGGGCAAAACGAGATGCAGATACGAGGGCCGGTTTAACTGCCCGGCCGTAAGAAAATGAACACAATATATATATACGATTATAGAGGGGTTGCTAGGGTAATAATCGGTAGGTAGTGTCCAAAGCAATGGTCATTATACAGCTGAGAACACATGGAGTAAGTAGAAATGGCAGATAGGCAGTTAGCTCATGAAAGAATTGGATTTTTTCCCATTTATTTGAGCAAAATTTGACGTTCTCCAGTAGCCAATCCCCAGTCCATGTGTCGTTTGATACCAGGCTGCACAGAAAGAATAAATAACTTGTTAACTGTTTTATTTAGTTTGAACAATGTTTTATCATGAAAAATGACCCTCCTGCAGTGCTTGAGTGACGTCAAGCCTTGGTTGGCATGTAATTTTTTTTAAATCTTAATGAGGGCAAAACTGAACTTGTAGTGTCTGGCAGTATGGATCCCCTGATATGGGTCACTTCTAGTTACTAATTCCTCCCTCAGCCACTAACCCTGGCATCAGTGCAGACTGTGACTGTAAACTTTAAGGTTGTATGGAGGATTTGTGTTTGTTTGTTTCAAACTGTCAATGAAGTTCAAAATAGCATTTTAGAGAGGCAGCAGCCTTGTAATTATGATGACCAAAAAGAATTAAAGTCCAACTGTAGACGTGGTCGGGCCAGATAAAGATTAGCCAATAAATAACAAGGCTACAGAGGCTTCTTAATGAATAGATATGGTGATTTTAATGTGTTTTATTGTTCATTTAATGCATTTCTTATTCGTTAATTTGAGTATGAATTGTGCTATACAAATAAAACTTGCCTTGCAACAGCAGTAGCTAAAAAACAGCTGGAACTACACAGACCATGATGCTTTGGTGCTGTCAGTGCAGACTAGAAGAAGAAATAACTGTTATGACGCCATTTTAAATCTTAATTCTTCATATTATAACAGCACCAAAGGATTTTCAAGTCTTTTAAAAGGAAAAACATAGCATCTTGAGAATTTTGCAAGCCTCCGCAAAATATCGCAATAAATATCGAACCTTGACATGTCCGATGATCAGTACGTGTGCGTTATCATGCTAGTTGTTAGCTTTTGAAAGTTGTTAAAAGCACTCTGAATGTGTAAGGTAAGTGAGGAATAACTTTGGACCACTCCAAACCTCTGAAATTGAACTAGTTTTCATGTTCATGCTTTAAAACTATAAAATACGTATCGATATTCAGATATGACCAGAGGTGGGTTATAATCGGTAATATTGTAGCTCTTCTGCATGCACCGCTCAGTCTGAGCTCTGTTCGCTTTCTGAGTCCGGCTCTACACAGTCAAAGGGAGAGAAGCAGCACATTTTTCAGCGGAACTGTTCCTCTGACAACTTTTCAAATCCCTTGAAAACACTAAAACAGTGCGCGACGGTCTCATTTATTCACCGCACTTTGCCACCCCTTTTCCCCTTCCTTCCTTTTTTTCTTACTCCCTTTCTCTCTCATCCTCTCTCTATTTTGTTCCTACATTTTCTATTTTCTCTCTTTCTCTGTGCCTCTTTCCTCTCTCCTGTCTCTTTTTCTCCCATCCATCCTCTTTCACACACTTCTCTCTCTCCATCTCTCTCTCTCTCTTTCTTACGCTTCACTCTTTATCTTTCACACATTTTCTCTCTATTTCTTTCACACACCTCTCTGTCTCTTTCTCTTTCACATACTTCTCTCTTTCTTTCTCTCTATTTTTTTACCCATCTCTCTGTCTTTCACACACTTCTCTCTATCTTTCACACACTTCTCTCTATCTTTCACACACTTCTCCCTCCATCTCTCTCTTTCTTACCCTCCTCTCTTTATCTTTCACACACTTTTCTCTCTCTACCTTTCACACACCTCTCTGTCTCTCTCTCTTTCACATACTTCTCTCTTTCTTTCTCTGTATCATTTTTACCCTTCTCTCTATATATTTCATACACTTCTCTCTCTCTCTACCTATCTCTCTTTCTTACCCTTCTCTCTTTATCTTTCACACATTTCTCTCTCTATCTTTCACATACTTCTCTCACTCTATCTTTCTCACCTTCTCTCTTTCTGTTTTTCTCATCCCTCTTTATCTTTTTCACCATTTTCATCTCTCCTCTCTCTCTTTTCTCTCATTTGTAAGAATGTGTCTTCCCCCCATTGGCCTCTTTCTCTCTCTCACACCTTCTCTCTCTCTCTTTCACCCCCCTCTCTCTCTCTCTCTCTCTATCTTCCTTACCCTTCTCTAGATCTTTCTCATCCCACTTAACTTTCTCATTGTCCTCTCTCTCATCCTTCTTTCTCTCTCTCTCTCTCTCTCTCTCTCTCTAATCCTACTCTCTCTAACTTTTTGATCCCACGTTTGCTTTCTCATTGTTCTATCTCTCTCTCATCCCTCTCTCTCTATCTCATCCCTCTTTATCTTTCTCATTGTTCTCTCTCTCATTCTTTTCTTTCTATTTCTAACTCTTCTGTCTCTCTATATATTTTTCTCTCCCCTCTCTATATATACCTTTCTCACTCTATCTTTCACACACTTCTCTCTCTATCTTTCTCATCCCTCTTTGTCTTTCTCATTGTTTTACATCTCTGTCTCTCTCTCTTTGAGTCTCATCCCTTTCTTTCTCTGTTCTCTCATTTGTCAGAATTCTTCTTCCTCCCGTTGGCCTCTTTCTCTCTCTCTCCTTCTCTCTATTTATCTCACCCTTCTCTCTCTATATAAGTATATCTTTCTCATCCTTCTCATCCTTCTCTCTCTCTCTATCTTTGTAATTTCTCTCTCTCCCTCTCTCTTTCTCTCTCTCTCATCCTTCTCTCTATCTATCTTTGTAATTTCTCTCTCTCCCTCTCCCTCTCTCTTTCTCTCTCTCATCCTTCTCTCTCTCTCTATTTTCTCATTTATCAGGACATTTCTTCCTCCCTTTGTCCTCTCCCGCTCTGGCCACTCTCCAGACTTCCACTAATATTCCCTCCCTCCTTTCTTTCTTTCTTTCAGCCCCATATCCTCTGCTTCTCAAACTCATGGGCACAGCTTCAATAGAAAAGGCACTGGCCACATCTTTCCAGTGTTATGCAAATGAACCCAAAGTTTTAAATTCTCCTCGACCTTGAGAAAACTTTTTTTTGTTATTCTCAAACCAGAATTCATGGTGGCAATGACACACGGAAGCCTTTGACGTTTCTGTGAAAACGTTTAGACTTTTATAACTTGAATTGTGCAACTAAGCAACTGTAAATGTGTCTGAAATTCTTGAAAAAAAAGTAGATAAATGAAAAAAAAACTCTCGCTATTCGGGGTCAAACTGTTCTTCGATGTTATGTGAAGCTTCTCTATAAATTGCATTAATCATGTTCTTATTATTATATATTCTGTATGAATCTATGATGCAAAAGCAGCAATTAGAGTAAGGATTTCAACACAGTAGTTATTAAATGATTTAATTCCTGTTCTAATAATAATGACCCATGTTATGCTGTTTTATAATCTATGTTATTATGTATTTTCAGTGTCATAAACATAACTGAAGTTCACACAAACACTACGTGACTTGCAAATGGAAAACGCTTTGTTCCACCTTGTGATGTCATGTCGTAATACAAAAAGAGAAGTGCAGCACCCATCTCCTCCCAAGGAAAGGAGGGGATATTTACAGGCTACACCTACAAAAAGAAAGTTCTTATATCCTCCTGAGATCTGGCCCATGTATTTGTGTCCATTTTTGTTGACATTGAGGTACGGTTAGGGTTAGGTCGATATCTCAAAGTGTTTTGAGATAGACTCTTAATGGGTTCCTAGGTTCCTCTGTCTAAATAGGGCCGGGGGATTATAGTGTACTATCATGTCCATCATGTTTTTATTTTAATAACTGAGAAGGGGCTGGTTTATGGCTCCACTGTGATAAAAAGAAAATGAAGAAATTAAGAGAGAGTCTAGAAGCTTGTCAGACATATTGATCATCAGAAAAGTTGTTTTCTTTAGGTTAATTGTACGTGGTTTTAGAGGGATAGTCCGAAATTTTGCACATAGGGCCTCATTTCCTGGTGAGTGTTGTAAAATATTCCATCCAGTTCTTGTTTTTGCAGAGGTCGCTGGTGCTAAGCTAGGGCATGTCAATGAGTTTAGTTAACCTGCCACTAAAAACAGTCTTACACACTCCTCAAAACACCAGAAGTAAATGTATTATTACATCAGACTGTCCATGTGAATGTCTCTGTGGATATGCATCTCATGTTTCTGTGTTGATGGTATGAAAAAATGATTCTATTCATCTATGAAGTTTGTCTAAGTTTACGTAATGGTGTGTTTGTTTAGCATTCTGACTTGGAGATCTGAGAACATTGCCTAGCAACGCACATTGACACACCCCTTTTCCACGAACAGCCCGACTCGGAACTCGGTCGAGCTCGGAGTGCAAGATTTCCGAGATAAAATTCAAGATGGCTGCACCCAGTGTTACTTGCATGAAGTGTTTTAATGGTGTTTGGAGTGTTGGTAGTAATGACCATTTCTGTCACTCATATTATTGCAGTACCTTACTGTGTCCATATCACTGTCTCTGACTTAGTTGGTGTTGCCTGTGTTTTTAGCCCATTTCCTGTTAGCTAAGGTGCCAAAATGAACTACTATCACACAATACCAACACCTTCACTTCCTTAATATACTCAATTATGCTATTTATACTGAATTCTTCCTCCAGGTTGTGTACTTGAAGCACAGAGTTACAGCTTTGCAGTTAATGTCAATGTTTTCTCCTAGTCGGACAATCAAAACATTTAAAAAACGGCTAAAGCTCGGATGTGACGAGATCCGAGTCCGAGTCGGGAGGATAAACGAACACAGGGTAAGTCTCATAAACCTTTCTGTCTTCATGGAGACCAAACCAGACAACGTTACAGGTCAGATCTGTAGAGAGGCGACACCGCTCACAGTCAGAATGTTGTTTCTAAGTTTTGAGCTATAAAACCACCTGTAGCTGAATAAATGTAAAGTAAAGCTGTTTCATGTCACACTGTAGAACATTCCAGGCTGAGCAATGACATCTCCATACAAAGAAGCAGATAACCCACATCCCGAATCAAAAAGTCACATAGCTCACTATTAAATTCCTTGTGCATTAGCCTTTAAAATAAAATGTTGCTTTGATGGATCCCTTTAGGTGAAAATATACTCTATATGTCCACCACTTTACACGTAACGATTTCTCCACATTGGCCTATTTTTCCTGCAAAGCGCCAAAGAACCCGGGCTCCAATCGATGCCTAAATGCCAGAGCTGCAGCTTTCCCAATGAGAGACAATTCCCTTAAAGTATAAAATCAAAAGGCTACTTGTCTGTTTGTCGCATGGGTCCGTCCTCAGCTGTCCGTCCAATTTTAATTAATGAATAAGTCAGTTCGGAGCTGTCAAATTTCCTCTCCGTGCTCCTGTTTCCCACTCTGCCGTACAGTAGGGACACTGGGGCCTATTAATATTTAAAATCCACTCTAATTAAGCCTTGGCTACACCCTCGGCGCTGGGAACTGGGAAAAAAACACCGAAATGATTGAAAGATGCATTTCAACAATCGACGTCTCACCAGAATCCGCAAATATCGAGTCCCGAGCAGCAGCTGAGGTGTCAAAACGCCGGCACTGGGGTAAATCGCGTTCAGCGGTTGCCGTGGCGAAGCGGGTTTGATCTGATTGCAGGTTAAATATTCATGCGCTCCTAATACGTGTGGCGGATGTCCTGTGGGATGAGTGATGGGTTGAGTTTAAGCAGGACCGAGAGACCTGGTTTAGACCTGGTTTAGAACTAGTTTTAGACCTGGTTCAGAGCTGGGATTTGAAACTCTTGCCGTGAACGGGTTTCGCTGTGGATAATTGCCGTCATTGTTAACGCCGGCGGCATGAAGTGGTGTGGTGAGCACAGGTGAGCGTGATAAAGCTAACAGCAACTAGCATGATAACCACGCACTTCCTGATCATTGGACAATAGAATATTTTCTGCACAACAAATTTATTTTGACCTTATATCCAAAGAACACTTGACTTTTCCATTTATTATGATTTATGTATACGCTTGGAAATGAGAAAGACAATTTTGATTTTTCATATGTTTTGTATAAAGAATTGACAATAAACTTTTTTTGAATTTTGATTTTTCAATTTTGATTTTTTTTTTTTAATATATCTGCACTGAAATGTAATGGAACTTTTCTAGCGGAGGGTCCAGCAAATGCTTTTCCTTCATGGAGATGTTATTGCGTTGTCT
>JACN01131368.1:0-16640 GCA_000787155.1 Scartelaos histophorus
TTATTAAGCTTATCTATGTCCATGGAGACGAGTAAATGACACCACCAGGCCACGTTACGGGCCAGGTTTGTGGAGAGGCGACCCCACACACACATTTATGAGCTACAAAACAACTCTACATGAATAAATACAAGATTTATGACAAAGCAATAGTCATCAACTGAATACTTGGAACAGAATTTGGACTCCCACATAAAATCATGTCGTTATATTATGTATATATTCGCTTGCTGCTCAAACGTCTCCAGTTCCATGTTGATTTTAGTGCATGTTTGTCGGCTCCTCCTCTGCACTTCCCCCTCTTCATCTCCCATCCCGAACATCTCTCCAAGATCGACACATCCGGGTGGGGGACCTGTTGTGCTCGCCGCTAGCACAGTGTAATTAAGCCGCTTTTAAAAGGCCCCGGCATAAATAAATACAAACTAAACCGGGCCCTCCAGTTGCGCCCTTCACCCCTCCACGCACCGCCTTGAAGAGGAGCCAATAATACGCTGAGCTAATGAGAGGCAAGCCCATTGATTCGTTGGATTCGTGGATGCGCGGGCTATAGCATCCGTAATGAGGGCGACCGGAGCGCTTTCGGGAGATGATGGGGGAGTCGGGAGCACCGTGATACCGAGCGGGATTGTTTTTGTTTTGGCTGTGGGTCTTATTTGAGTGAGGTTAGAGGGGGCCGCACTATCAATTTAGACTCGAGCTTTCATCCGCTGCTTAGCTCCCGTTTGTACCCAGCGCCGACGTTCCCATTTCCGTCCTCTGCCTCCTTGGATTTTCCCTTTTTAAACCTCAGAGAAAACAATGAAAATAAGAGGGAAAAGTTAGCAATTCGCCTTATCATCACTCACCTACATCTCTTGACATTTGGGATATAGGATAGCGACAGTGTATTTGTGGTACTTATATTGCACTACGACATTGGCCCATCTGTCATTCTGTTGGTTTTTTTTAATAACCCTGCATGAAAACTGGAAATTATTATGTTTTTCAATCTGTTAGTGCAACCTTTGTGTATTTACAAGGTTTGTCTAAACACTGAAGTAGTAAATAGTTAAAGAATGATCTTGACCTTCTGTATATGACGACTAATAAAAGGCCACGTGGGAACATTGAAGACAATACGATTATAGTTTTGAATTAAAATTATATGATATTGTCTCGACACCCCTCTCCAACCCGACTACCCGTCTTTCATCCATCTGCCTCTCCGTCATTCTTCTGTTTCACCCCTCCTCTCATCAGTCGACCTCCTCCCTTGCTGTTTCATCCCTCTTTTATCCCTGTCTCTGCTGTTTCACCCGTCACACATCTGCCTCTTTATCTCTCTTCTGTTTCACCCTTCACTCACACATCTGCCCCTTTATCTCTGCTGTTTCACCCCTCTCTCCCGTCTTAGCCTCAGTCCCAGCTGTTGCATGAGTCTCACAGATCTGCCCCACCCATCTCTCTGCTGTTTCACCTCTCTCACACATCTTAGCCTTAGCCTCTCTGCTGTTTCACCTCTCACCCATCTGCCCCTCCATCTCTACTGTTTCACCCCTCTCTCATCCCCCTCTCCCTCTGCTGTTTCACCCCTCTCCCTCTGCTGTTTCACCCCTCTCTCATCCCCCTCTCCCTCTGCTGTTTCACCCCTCTCCCTCTGCTGTTTCACCCCTCTCCCTCTGCTGTTTCACCCCTCTCCCTCTGCTGTTTCACCCCTCTCCCTCTGCTGTTTCACCCCTCTCCCTCTGCTGTTTCACCCCTCTCCCTCTGCTGTTTCACCCCTCTCTCATCCCCCTCTCCCTCTGCTGTTTCACCCCTCTCCCTCTGCTGTTTCACCCCTCTCTCTGCTGTTTCACCCTCTCTCTCTGCTGTTTCACCCTCTCTCTGCTGTTTCACCCCCTCCCCGCCGTTCTCTCCCTCTTTCTCCCTCTCCCGCCCTCTCTGTTGTTCGTCTGTTTGTGTGCAGAGGCCCGGAGCACATCCTAATCTCCCAGTTCCACATTAGCACGTCGCCGGCAGCACCTTCATTAGCTGTTCAGTCGTAACTCTCCCTCCTCGTCCTTTTCCTCCTCTCTCCTCTCTATTTCTCCCCTCCATCCATCCATCCATCCATCATCCTCCCTCTCATCTCTTCCTTTCGATATTCTTTCACTCCTCTCTTCCTCCCTCACTCTCTTCTGTCTCCATCTATCTTTCATTTTCTCATCTTTCACCTCCTCGTATTTCTCCAGTCTCTTCCTTCCTTCTCATTTCTCTCTCTATTCCCTTCTCCCTCTCCCTCTCCTTCCATCTATCTCTCATCTCCTCTGTCCTCACTCCAATACCTCCTCTCGTCTTTCACCTCTTCCCCTCCTGTACACTCTCTCTTTCTTTCTTCTCCCCTCTCTCAATCCATCTCCTCGCTCTTCTCTCCTCGCTCGCATATCTCCTTTCACTCATCTTTCACTTTGCTCACTACTCCCCCACTCTCACATTTTTTACCATCTCCTACGCTCTCATTCTCCCCTCATTTCTCTCCTCTGTCCTTTTTCCACCTCTCTCCTCTCTCTCGTCTCTGTGTTTCACTCCGTTCTCTCCTCTTTCTACATGCCTACACCTGGATGCATGCGTTGCCAACATGTGAGCATGTGTCTAGTCTGTGAATTACTCAGCTCTCCTCTTTCTCATTCTTTCTCTTCCTTCTTCACACCATCCCCGCTCTCCTTTTTTCTTGTCTCATCTTCTTCTCTCGCTCTCCTCTCACTCTCATTCGATCTCCCTCTGTCCCTCAATCTCAATCTTTACCCCTCTCTCTCTCTCTTTCTCCCCCTTCCTTCCTCCTTCTTCCCTCCCTCTCTTTCACTGGGTTGGAGTGCTGGTGCCACCTGCTGGTCGCTGGGTGAACTTCACGTGTGAGGCACAGTCACGTAGGACACCAGCACAGCCCAGTGAATGATCTCATCCACATCTGAGCTCTCATTGTGTTAGGCACTGGAGAAAAGAACAAGCCCACTTACTATAGGATTTCAACAGGAATAACATTGTACTGCAGTTTTCAAAAACATGTGCTGCTACTGCCTTTGTTTCCTTGTGCAAGACATTTCTAGTGCTCTTTACTTTGGAATTTGGAATGTCATTTTCAATGTTTTAGTACTGTTACCATGTGGTCTTATATCTGTGTAAAACAAAAAACTATAACTAGTATTGAACCTGGATACTTTAGATAAAAAAAGTGTCATTCATAGGACAGAAATGTACCATTGAATAACTTAAGAATGATCTTGAGTTGTATCAGATTAAGTATAAGAGCACATCGACTAGGATATGCCCTTGGAGTACTACAGAAACTACCTGGAGTACTGAGGGATTACACAGATATAGTACCACATGGTAAAGTACTGCCATTTAATGCCAAAAACAACATTTTATTGTCTAAAGAACGCTATAGAATATCACGTCTATTTCTTAGTTTCAAAATCGAGTTTGAAATTTTAGCATCATGACAATACTAATACATAAGTGTTGTGGGTTGTAGCAGAAACATATCAAAACTTCAATCTGCAGTTTGACAGTGAATAATTAGGTTGAACTTGGTTACCTGAGCCGGCTTCAGTGCCTTGTCTTCATTTGTAGTCGGCCATAGTTTGTCTGTCTGCGTTTTATTCTCTCATTTAATGGACAGAGACAGTAAATGAGACGAAAAAGGGCCGAACAAATGGCTCGTCTTGAGAATAAAACACCTCATTTAAGACAGACTCCTATACCACCAGCAGCTTGTTACCGGCCAAAGCTACAAGGACTCTTCATTTTAGGAAAGGTGGGCTGAGGGAGAGCAGTTCAGCACAAAGCTTTCACTACTAATATTCTCTATGTAAGACAACAGTGTCCGTACTTAGATCAAAAGTCAAAACTTATTCTCCTGCAATACAACAGGACCTGTGTCCTGTGAGTTTTTGTGAAATATCATAGTGAATTGCCTCATAATGACTAAAGGGCCGTTACTGTTTGCTTTGTTTCATTCAGGTATTGTTAACACTCAAACCCTGCAAATTTTGGCTCTGTTCTTCTTCCAAAGGGAAAACTGTTCCACCTCGTGATGTCTCGTGGTAATATAGAGTGTGGTCCACTGTGTTTTTCAACTCCATACACCAACCTACAATAATTTGGTTAATTTCAGATCTGGAATTTTCAATCTCAACTAAACCAAAGGTAAAAGGTAGCTGCAAACTGCATATTGAGTGTGTTGTGTTGCTCTTGCAGACAGCAGAAGGCGTACCTGGCCACACAGGGGCCCCTGGCTGAGACCACAGAGGACTTCTGGAGGATGCTGTGGGAACATAACTCTACCATTGTGGTGATGCTCACCAAGCTGAGAGAGATGGGACGGGTAAGAGATGCCAAACTGACATTCTTTAGGCCAATAACATTAAATACAAAGGCGGAGGCTGCTAAAAGTTTTGTTTTTGTAATAATGTAGTGAGTTATAAGGTTAGTGAGTTATAAGGTTTGGTTATGGGATCAACATTTGAGACTTTACTTTTTAGATATTTCTTGGCAAAGTATAATGTAATCAATAGTCTCTGACTCTTGTCCCCCTTTGGGAGGATGACATCACATTATATAAGCTGAAAACAGCCAATAGGAGACTCTGTTTTAAGACTATGGGGGGGAAATATGAGACTTCTCCATTAATGGGACACGCTGTAGGAGATATACCACACTGAGAGAGACGGGACAGTATGAGACAGAGACACAGCAGGAGGAGAGGGAGCGCCCGGGGACACTACATTCTGAGTCCAGACAAACATCTCTGAAATATTCAGTCGCTCCAACCCAAGTGTAAACATATGTCTGGAGCTGTACCTGGCTGCTCGATAGATGGAATCATCCAAAGAGTGCACGACAACAACAACGTGCATTTCAAAGTCAAAACAAAGCATTAGCAACTGTGGCATATTGATAACACCACAGCTCAGTGCAGCAGCAGCAGTCACACTCAGAGATGGACAGAGCAGCAAAACTTCTACTCAAGTAAGAGTAATGTTACTGCAAAATGATATTACAAATCCAAGTGATACATTTCCCTGCAGGGACAGTAAAGTGTACCTTAGCTTAAAATACTTGAGTAGAAGTACAAAGTAGTGCTCTTAAGTATGCAGTATATATGTGCATTTATATATACAGTCTATGGTCATAACATCTGATGAATTATTTCAAGTTAATGTAATTTACATTATAAAACATTAAATAATTCACAAAAATCTGGTATTTTCAATGGACAAGAAAAAAAAAAACATGAGAAAAAGTAAATGCAGCAGAATACTACCCACCTCTGATCATTCTGCATGTAAAACAATACCTACAATTTCAATACCTTATATAGTGTTTTATAATTTTTTCTCAAACTTTTACTACCTACTTTCGTAAACTATATTGTAACATGTCTGCATTGATGCCTCTGTCGGACTCACTTCCCTGATAAGACAGGGCCAATAATTAGTGGAAGAATTTAGCTTTTTTGTTGGTGTAATATGTTAGTGAAATACCTCATTTACCTTTTCAGAAATGAAACACTGGTCTCTATCTGAAATTGGAAAGATTATAGCGTCTCCTTCATTTATATATTTTATCCAATACTACGTCATATTCCACTGGATTTAGTAGAAAAATATGTCAGAGAAGTGGAACATTCACAAAGTTATTTTCTGACAACTGAAGCGGCAGCACTCACCTGCACTTTATGGCTTTCAACAGGCTCTCATCCATAATCACAGTTCATAAAACGCTCTCGTGCACATTACAGCTGTAGTTAAGATGGAATTATGTAAACATTTTGCCTCCAAAGATGAATCCGGCGGCACTACCCGAGTGGCACACGGTGACTTAATGACTTCCACTGACCCCCTTTAATAACACAATGCTTCTGTATCTGCTGTAGAGGTGCAATGGAAATGCTTCTCTGACTCTGAGTGTGTGTTTCTGCAGGAGAAGTGCCATCAGTACTGGCCCGCCGAGCGCTCCGCCAGGTACCAGTACTTTGTGGTGGACCCTATGGCCGAGTACAATATGCCCCAGTACATACTACGAGAGTTCAAAGTCACAGATGCAAGGGTAAGTTTGGTAGAGTTGATATATTTGCGTTTTTATCTTATTCTCTGTAGACAGCTTATATGTAACTTTAAAGAACTTATCAATGGCGTTTTGATAAATTCTTCAGAGCTTTGCATGATTTGCCTCATTTAATTCAGAAAAGCTTGTGATGCTCTGAAATCTAGATAACTTAAGAGGGTTAATGTTGTTAATTGCTATGGCAACAGTCCTATTTTTTTATCATTCTGAAACCAATGGACGGGTATAGAAGGCAAACCAGGTAGATGCATTAAAATGGAGCTACTGCTTCTGAAAGAATGACATGAATAACTCTGAATATTGCCTATGAATAGCCACTGTTCAAAGCTAAAGATGTACTGTATAATTTAATCTCTCGAGAGCTCAATATGAGCATTAGCATTGCATGATTAGCTTCACCTTCATTCAAATAAAATAGCATGTATTCATATTTGCGTGAACACACTCAAATCCTCCAGCAGCCTGATTTAAAGTGCACAGGATTTTGACTTTACCATCTTGTTTAGAGTTTAACATAAACATAAAAATCGCAATCTTCATTTTAGCTTGAAACTCAGTGGGGTTCAAACAGCAGGGGGCGTGATTTCAGGAACATGCGGCGTGTTATTTTTCCTGACAAGCCGACATCATGTGAATGCACCATCAAACATGTTTACCCCGCCGCTATAGCCCTAACTGTATACGTGCTCCAAATGTTGTGTCAAGATCGCTGTGAAAAAGAAAAAAAAAAAAAATCATGAAAAGCGTGTAGGCTCGCTGATCCCCGAGGGCCAGAGCTGGAACTCCCTGTGATGCAGTGGTTTCAATGGGCTATAAATACAGTGGTGCTGTCACTGCTGCGCACACTGCCTCCTAATCCCACAGCCAGGGTTAGTCCCATATATCTATACTGCAGATATGAAAGGCTGCGGCTCGGCTTCCACAGACACTCATTAGTTATTTCAAATTGTATCCTTTTTAGAATTAGAAAACAGTCTGTCCAAAACATTTTACGCCTTATGTCTCCGTTTAGTCTTAATTTAAAGCCTCCATATGTGCATTTATTAGAATGTTTTGCAGATGTGAAACCTGCCCCCCTCACCTGTGCTCTGTGGTCTTCTTCTCCTTCCTGAATTACATTTTGTGGTAGTCGTCCTGGTTTACAACAAGCTTAGTCCTCTATTCTATTGCTTTGGATAGAGTAGTGCCAAAATGAACTCCGTGAGACCATAGATACTTCAAAAATGATATTACAAAAGCAGATTTACAACATAATGGTCTCAAAATGACTCAAAAAACACTAACTGTCCGAGCATGACGTCTGATTTATTAAGTTTAATTACTAAAACATAAGGAAATGCACAGAATCTGGTGTTTTCGCTAGTAAAGGTTTAGTTTAGTCTCTTTTCACCAGCTGCATTTAGTTCTCTTTCTGTGGAGTCTAGTCTTTCATCATCACTCATTATTTTGTCCCGATCACATCCCTTTTTTCTTTCATAATTACCCTGCTACAGTGTGGACTTCAGCCATTAGTATTATTCAGTCATAGATTTGGCACAAGTTTGGCACAAAACCTAATGTGCTCCATCTGAGTGGCAGCAGCTGTGAATGTCCTGGTTTGTCGCTTGTTTTAAAAGCGTTACCCCCCCCTTCTCTTTCTCTCTTTTTCACTCCCTTCCATCTTTCTCTCGACAGGATGGACAGTCCAGAACCATCCGCCAGTTCCAGTTCACTGATTGGCCTGAGCAGGGGGTGCCAAAAACTGGAGAGGGCTTCATCGATTTCATTGGTCAAGTGCACAAAACCAAGGAGCAGTTTGGACAGGACGGACCAATCACTGTTCACTGCAGGTTGGTTGGACCGTATTATTTGAACATTACAGCCACCATATTGATTTTTTTTTATCATTTTAGTAATTAAAGTGAAGTATTTTCTTTGAATTAAAGGCCCTATAATACATTAAATGGATTCTTAAGAGGTTTAAGCCCTGTTATAATGCAGTTACCTCCTCAAAAACACACTTAGAGTTGTGTTTTGTTTCATTCACACACACATGTTAGTGAGTAATCCTTTATTATTAGTCTGTTAAAATATTCAAGTTAAGTTTCAAGTTAATGTTACCTTAAATTCAGAAGCAATTCCAGGTCTGAAATCATCCAAACATTTCTAGTAGTGAAGGATTATGGAGTTTAAAAACACAGTGGAGCTCTTCCTATATTACCACTTGACATCACAAGATGGAGTGTTTTCTGTTTGAGAGGGTGTTACACTTGTGTGAAGAAAAGAAGAAAAACCTCCAGGTAGGTTTTTATTACAACATAGATCAGAAAATAGTATAATATAATATGGGCCCTTGACTGTATCAGTGTCATAGGCAGTGGGCAGCACATTGTGACTGCACAATATGCTTATATATAATATTACTATAATATAATATTACTATTATAGTGTCCTGCCCATTCATGCCCAGTCTAAATGTGTTTACAAGACACTGTAAATTCAATTCAATTCAATTTATTTTTGTATAGCCCAAAATCATAACAGCAGTTATCTCGGCGAGCTTCACAAAATTGTTAAATTAGCAAACAAAGATGTCAGAGAATGAAGCAGAATAAGACAAATAATAATTAATAATTAATAATTCAAAAATACAGACTGTCCAACAACAAACAGGCAAATGGATAATTGTCCCAGCATCTCCTGTTCTTAGACCCTCCTTCTTCGGCAAGGAAAAACTCGGGAAAAAACCCAGTGGGAAAAAAAAACGAGAAACCTCGAGGAGAACCAATCCACACTCTTGTTTAAAAAAATAGTGAAATACAAATCATACAAGATATAAAACCTGCCCAAGGCACTTAGCAATAACTAATGCAAAAGCCTCTTCACTATAAAGCTCATCGTTTATCGTTTTATAAGGGTTAGAAATCTGTAAACAAGTAAATACAATATTAGAGAGTAGTAGTTGTATTAGTAGTAGTTGTATTTCACTTGAACTTACAGTACTTTGACTACATACAGGTTCTGCCACCTCTCCTTAACATGTGTGTGTAATTGTATTTTGTGCGTCGCAGTGCCGGAGTGGGGCGGACCGGGGTCTTCATCACCCTGAGCATCGTCCTGGAGAGGATGAGGTACGAGGGCGTGGTCGACCTGTTCCAAACCGTCAAGACGCTCCGCACCCAGAGGCCCGCCATGGTGCAGACTGAGGTACCTGCAACATCCACATATACTGCATTATGTTCATGTCATTACGTGAATGTAGTTTCCAACCAATTAGTGGCAGATTATAATTGTAGGATAATACAGAATTTGAATAACTCTAATTTGACTATAAGATTAAGAGTATAGAGATGATCTGGCTCGTGTTGCAGATAATGCAGTAGAAATTAGCTGGATTATCTACGGTAGCTAAACACTCATTGAAATTGGTTATGTGGAAGCCATAGCCGCTGAAAAAAAGTTTAAGATATTGGTTTTGTTTGGAATATACATTGATACAAAAATATATAGCAGGATTTTATAATAATCGCAAATTTTGGGGAAATTTTAAGACTATTTAAAGGTCCAATATTCTGCCGCCATATTTCAGATCCATGTTATAATGTTTCCTCATCAAAAACACACTCTGAGTTGTGTTTTGCGTCATTAACACACGTTTAACACACAAACTGAATATTTAGGGTGACTTCAGGTGCTCATACAGGAAGTGATTCAGTGTGTTTTTAACTCCATGCACCTTCAATTTAATCATTGCAATGAATTCAACCCTGCAATTGCCAATATCTACTGAAAAAAGGTAAAAGATAAACCTCAAAATTGCCACTTCATGAAACAAAACACAACTCCAGGTGTGTTTTTGTGCAGGCAGAATCAATATTGCAAAGAAAACCATTTAATTTTAAACCATCAGAATAACCAACTGTGTAATAAAGGTAATAGCTGTAAAGCCCGTTTCCATTAGCATCTTAAAACAAACGTAATCGCTTTTACATAATCACCCGTCCAATGCACCATCAGCATCCTCAAAAACTCCAAAACAATTAGCTAAGTACTTTGACTAATTACTAATCCCTTAACCTTTAATTTGGAGCTTACTGCACAGTCTGTCTTTACTTCTTCAAATCTCCGCTCCATCTGAATGACGGGCTGCTGCAGCTGTTAGCCAATTAGCTTCTCAGACACTTTGCAATGCTTCTCTGTGCCCCTGCTTCTCTACTGTCCCCTTTGTTTGTTTGTCGCTTAATAAAGGGAAAACAAATACATAAATACAATGCTTTTCTAATTGCATTTTATAGGTTTTCTTCGCTTATAGAATTTGTTCATATCATTATCTCAGATGGTGGACAAGGGCTGATGTAACTTTTTTACTGGTTTTGAAATAAATATCTAAAATAAAAACTTGGAACCTCATTAATATTTGTTCGGGATGAGCTCCACAAACATAAGCTTTAAGTTTGTTCAAGCGACTTCAATTACAGCAGCTCAAACAGAACAGTTAAAAAGCAAATCTCAATTTTAAACCATTGATATTTATTGATGACGCTGCAAAGTATCAATATCAATTTTAGCCTTTTAGCTTTTCAGATGCTTCACAATGCTTATCTAATGTTGTTTATTTAGAAGATGCATTGAAAATATATCACAGACTTAACAAAAGCATAAGAATAATACTTATATACAAGGAATAATAATGTATAGTTTGAAAAGGAGTGGGTAGAAGTATAAAATTACTTATTCCCATCCCGTTTCCCCACTGTTAAAGCTGCACTGCGTAACTTTTTGTTCCATCAACTGATTGTTTCTATGGCGATGAGATTACTCCGTTACATTTATTCAACTACAGGGGGCTTTACTGCTCAAAAGTATTTAGAAAAACAGGCATTCTGACTGTGGAGATCTGCCTCTCCACAGATCTGACCTGTAACTTGGTCTGGTTTCCATGGAGATAGAAAGGTTTAATGCCACACTGAAACATTCCAGACAAAGCAATAACATCTGGATGGAGAAAAAGCAGAAAAGTTGCACAATTTAATATTTTTAACATATATTATTATTACTCAACTCTGCATTATTTAATCTCTTTTTTTTATTATTTTTTGAATTGCTTTAGATTTACACGTTTTTTTAATTCTTAATGTCATTTCCTTTTTTCGTTTTTTCCCCAGGACCAATACCAGCTGTGCTACCGCGCCGCCTTGGAGTACCTGGGGAGCTTCGACCACTATGCAACGTAACCACTCCACACCGAACAGCCTCCCGGTCCCACCTCTCAGGAGCGTGCCAAGTGTCCCATCTCAGCCACCGTACCATTCACCTGAGCACACACCCCCACCCGGATCGCCCCTCCCCCTTCCCCCCCTGCTACCACAAGGGGGCGACAAAGGGACAGACGCGCAGCCGACGCCCACTACTACTTTCCAACCACCATGAGATTTTCGCTTTAAACATTAACACTAACATTGAGTGACTGTCCAGGCCAAACTTTCATGATTGTCCGAGGCTACTGGTAGCATAGAGAGGCGCCATTTTGTGAGTTTTATTGTCTATATCCTGTTTTCTTTAGTACGTTTTTTTGTTTCTTGTATTAATCATTTTAACGTTGGACATGTTGTATGCTGTCTTAAACTGCCCTGTGTGGGGAGTGCATTATTTTTTTTCATAATTGTTATTATTTAGGGTACTTTAGCACAAGGGACATGTATTTTTAACACGTTCCTAGATACTAATTCAGGAGGACCAGTGTTCTCTGAGCTGCTGAGGGGTTCCACATCATTTGGCCAATTCTTTTGTGTCATAAACTTGTTCGTTTTGGTCAGTTCAATTCAACTTTTGCCTTTTTTTTTCTTTTTTTTTACTCGCCATCCTCTAAAAACAATGTGGATAGAACTCATTGGGGAGCACACACTAATGTCATGTAAATGTGGTATCTAGTTGAACCGAATTAAAGACTAAATCAGCAGTGTACAGCATTGAAAGCACATGATTTGTACATGATTTTGTTGGTGAGGCCTTCACGCTCCATATTACCCGAGCGAAACTGACTTTTTTACCCAAATAAGGAACGACAAACGCCCCGATTTCTGAATATATAGCTCTTCATCTCCTCGCCGCCCCCTGATGGATACAAACGAACGACTACGGGCGAAATCGAGGACTGTACAGAATCAACCATTCCTACAACGACAAGGAGAGAGACTCAGCCCCTTTGGACTGAACGCGATATTATTTTATACAGAAATAGAACTATAAATATATAGATATATATAATAATGATTATATATATGTACAATTACACATAGATATATCCACAGCTTTGAAGTCTATTGTTTCAGGAGATTTGAGCTGAAATGGAGAAGCCTGCTGTCTTTGAGTGTCTATGTCTATGGAAAAACACCATTGTAAACTACTGTATCCCATAGTAAACTGGACAGCGGGTTCGAAAGAGGAGAAACAGCACAAATAGCGCCCCCTTCTGCCCGCACAACGACAGGACCCGCCCATCCCACACACACCGACACAAGAGGGCGCTGCCGGGACAAGGGCGATGACGGGGACGACGAGAAAAACGCCGGCGCAAAAAAAGAAAAACAATCTCTTCATTTCTACCTTGTGAATGCTTAGTGCTGTAGGGGTTCGATCTGTTGTACACACAGTCTGTTTTCTATTTGTTGATAAAGAACTGGAATTTAAAAGAACTGTTGACGAAAACATTGATGTTAATAAAGTTAAATAATTGGGTTTTTGTACAAATCCGGGCTCCGTGTGGCTTTTCTTTTCTCCTTAATCCAGGTGGTTGTGTATTTGAGGCTCCAGCAAATCCTCCCTGATACCGCTAAACCTTCTGCTTTTTATTTTCGGTCCTATGGTTAATATTATTGGATTTCCCTGTGTAGACTCCAAATATACTTTTACAATGCATTTACAAAGATCAGTTTACACAGGTGTCGGTGCTTTTAAATCGCGTTATCTTGTCCTTTTCCATTCGCTTA
Organism: Scartelaos histophorus; assembly: GCA_000787155.1. Taxonomy (NCBI): domain Eukaryota; kingdom Metazoa; phylum Chordata; class Actinopteri; order Gobiiformes; family Gobiidae; genus Scartelaos; species Scartelaos histophorus. The sequence continues at coordinate 13,059 of JACN01131368.1, forward strand.
CGTTTTAACCGGTGCAATACAAACACAGGTGGAAGTGAAATCTGTCACGTCATCTCTTTTTATTAAATCAATGAAATAAAGTCACAGTTGCGTAGTAATGCAATAAGTATTTGTGTTGAATAAACTGAAGTAGAGAGTTGAAGAGGCCACAAGGCTGCAGAAGTACTTCTACTAGTACTTCATCAGTACAGGACCCACAGACATGAACCCAAAGACACTGTGAGTACTGTCCTTTCTAGACTAGTGCAGGCTATGGTACTGTTGTAGGGAGTATTATACTGTTCTGATGACCTGGGACAAGATAAGTATGAGCTCGTCCTCAGAAGACACCGGTGTAACTTTGATGCACACTTTTTTTTTGTTTTTTCATCTAATTTCTACTCACTTTGTGCAGTTAAATCTGTCTCCAGAGACCCACCGAGGAGCTCACTTTATGCAATACAAGATCGCGATTTGCTTAATTATCGATCAAACCGAAGACGAACTGGCAAGATGAACATTTTCAGTTAGGAAATGTTTAAACCGGGAGTTTATAACACAGTTTAAAACAAAGTGCTTGCCATTGCGGTGATGATGTTGATTAAATAAGTCAAAGATCTGACCTTGCCACGTGAAAGATGTGTTTAATTACGTAGAAAAACGTAGAAAAACTTAGATATTGCAGGATTTCACGTCAAAATCATTCTATAAGCCAATGATATTTAGCGCAGATGGAGTCAGCTAATATTTATATTGATTAAATGCTGATTTGTGTGGAGTTCTTGGGCTTAGACATTGATGGAAATGATCAGTTTCAGTATTTGTGTGTTTATTTTGGGGCTATTTCACCACAAAGTACAACGTAATCAACAGGAAAAACTGTCTCTTTCCCCCATCTGGGAGCATGATCTCAGCACATTCTTCATTCTTCTGAAAACCACCAACCTCATCATCATAACCATCATCAAAATCCACAGTTTTCCAAAAGTTAAACATCTTTATTTAACCAGAATTGCTGAAGACATTAAAGGTCTCCCAATGAGCCCTTTTATCACTTTATTCATTATTAAAGAGCAAATATTTTTTCGGATCTGGGCGAGAATTTAGTTTCCTCATCCAAAACGTACCTGGAGTTGTGTTTTGTTTCATTTGCACAAGTTTAACACGCAAATCCTGCCATTTTTAGGCTTTCTTTTCCACCTCGTGATGTCATGTGGCCTTACAGGAGTGCTCCACCGTGTTTTTAAACTGCATACACCTTTAGTAGAGTAATTTGGATGATTTTATACCAGGAAATGCCAATCTTTCTGAATTAACAAGGTGAAACAGAGCATACTGAGCAACTAAAAGCTCACAAGAATCCGCTTACACATCCGTTTTGTGTAAGCTAGAACCTTTAAAATAAACTGCGCTTTACCACAGACGTAACTCACATGTGGCATCTCTGTTCTTATCCAGGTGCTGAGTGTTTTAGCTCGGTTAAATCCCGCCCGATGCGTCCGCCCTCGTGCTCTTTGCCTGAGGATCCGCGCGTCTCACTTATCTGTTTCTAAAAATACAACCTTTTTAAATGATTTCGCGCTGATCTGTGCAGCTTTAGTCGCTATCGCCGCTCCTCTGATCCTGTATGGAGAGATTTCTGGGCCATGCGTCGGACCTGGTATGGTAATGAAGAGTATGTGGACTAAGAAAGCTATGGGGGATTTGCACTGAAAGAAGAGCGCGATATAGTTATGTATGCAGGTGTGTTTGCTGACCTTTTGTTGTGTTGAAACTGCATTTTGCCACAGAGCTTTAGTGCTTTTCAATGTGAGATACATGGTGTTTTTATTAGGCATGTGAACCTCTGAAAACCGCATTATGTAGATCAGGGGTGTCAAACTCATTTGGTCCGGGGGCCATATCCAACCTACTTCAATCCCAAAGGGGCCGGATCATAAAACTCATGGAAAATATACCCCAAAAATAGCAATAAGTCCAAATATTTGTAGAGATAAATGCAAATCTATTTAATACATTTTGATTAATCAGTTAATTAAATCATAACTTTTTATGATTTTAGAGCAAATTCCTCCAGATTTTCCAAAAAGATTCATTGTGTTGTTTTTATTAGGTAGACTAAGAAAAAGTGTATTTTGTCTTGAAGCAACATTGCTACATTATGTTGAGTTCCACGCTGGCGGTGCCGATGCTTCAGTGTCTGGAGTATTTTGACCCGAGGCTGCGTTGAGTTCTCTTTATTTAAGCTGTTATTGAACCGTCTGCATCAACTTTTCACTTCCTGGACAGTTGGGATCATTTCTCAATTCCACTCTTTAGCATTGATCCGGAAACACTGCGGTGGTGTTGAGCCGACACTTCGCGGGAATCATAGTCGACAGTCATTGTGGGAAATGTAGTTTTTGGTCAAAGCTTTTGACCTATTTCTTTTTAGACACTCAGACCTTTTAAGCTCTCGCGGGCCACGTAAAATGACGTGGCGGGCCACATTTGGCCCGCGGGCCTTGAGTTTGACACATATGATGTAGACTAAAAATATATAAACATTTACATTTTTCATACAGTACACAACATTCAGCTAATCTTAAATGGCTAATTGCTAAAAATTATGCACAAGTTTGAAGGTCTTTTGGTTCAGATATAATATTTTGATTAGAAATGAAAGCCCCACTGATCAGCCTGAATATAAAATAAAATATTTTGTTATGGGAGTTTTATTGCACAAAATAACCATGCACGAGCTTGCCTCTCCATAAACCTGCCTTGTAACCTGGCCTGGTGGAGCACATGCAAACTATCGCCATAGAGGTGTAATTGTTTTGCGTAAAATGTTCCAAAGAATGACATTAAACTGATCTATCTCCATGGAAAATGTTCCAAGTTTGGCTTTAATTCACCGGCTGTGTAAAAGCATGCAGGTGGCCGCCATTATCTTACACCGTAGTTGCCAGGGTAACTTATCTCACTCCAAACCGACGAATGCAAACAGTTTGGAGACACGACGTCCTATCTTTCTGCAGACTCTTCGGGGATATTTACTCCAAGTTTGGCTTTAATTCACCGGCTGTGTAAAAGCATGCAGGTGGCCGCCATTATCTTACACCGTAGTTGCCAGGGTAACTTATCTCACTCCAAACCGACGAATGCAAACAGTTTGGAGACACGACGTCCTATCTTTCTGCAGACTCTTCGGGGATATTTACGGTTGATAAGCAGCGCCGTTTATGCAAAACAAAAGCATAACAGATTTGATTGCTAGTCGGTAGGTCTGGCACCGACTTTCCCAGCACTCGGCGATTCATCAATTTTCCAGGAAACCACATGTTTGCGCTATTCGGGGTTTATCCTTTGTATACGTTTAGCCGTGTCTTGCTTTCTGTCCGTCAACACGCGACACAGCTGCTCTGCTTATGTTACAAACTCCTTTCAAACTCCCCTCAACATTTACCCACATATTTAAAGCTCCTATATGACACAAAACGGATTCTTTTGAGATTTAAGCGCCGTTAGAACGTTGTTAGCTCCTCAAAAAAAGAGTTGTGTTTTGTTTCATTCACACGTCTGAATAATGTTGGTTTATTAGTGTCTCCAAAGCTCAAAATG